>ML266054.1:0-34788 GCA_005239495.1 Nicotiana undulata | reverse complement strand
TTATATATATATATATATGAATTAGTACGTAATTAATATTCTTCTCTTGGTTCTACTCGAGTTTGGGAGAATGAAATCACCTTCTCTGCGTAAAGGTTGAATTGAAAACTGATTTTTCATGACAAGTTGCATTTTATGTATTTTCCCTAAGAAAATCAACGAGAAACCAATGGTTAAGGTCTTTTTCTTAATAGACTTTCTTTTCTTGGGTATAAAAGCAACATGACGACGACGTCAATAATAATTTTGTAAAATATGTTCTCTTATTCACTTTCAATCTATTCACTTGGTTGGGAGGGTCGGGGGTGTCCGAGGAGATAATGTTGTTCGTCCTTCCTTATCTTTCCTCTTTTTCCGAGAAAAAGTGACAAATTTTCCGTTCCTTTTAATTTTCTTTCGTTGTTTCCGAAATCATGTACGTAATACTATACTTTTAAACTTTCTGGTTCTGAACAGCTTACATGAATGGACACTCTCGGTTGCCTGAACACTACCGATAGAATAAATAAATCATACTTCATAGGAAATTAGAGTTCAAGTCCTATTAGATGCGAAAAATTGTTAGGTTATCTTTTCTCCTTAAGAGGTTGTGTACAATCTTCTCACTTCAAGAGTATAGCCGAAGGGTACTGAATCATAGAGGACCTACAATTCAAATCCTGTTAGAGGTATAAAGAAAATATTAGGCTGTGTGTCTGTCCTCTAACCGAATTAGCGCATCTTCCTTTCTCTTTGTTAAACCACCCTTCGGTGAAGCACGACTGAATCTAGAGAGTTTGATCCATGTACTCTGTTCTGTACACTTTTATTACCATGTAACTATACCTAGAGGTAGTGTGGTGGTATAGTTGATGTGTGCAAGTTGGTCCATAATATTTGTATGACCCAAAATTTAGATCTAGGTTTATACAATTAGATTTCTAGTGAAAAAGGGTTAATCTTAGTCAATATTAATGTTCATACGATGAACCGAATGTATTTAAGGAAGATGTCTCGCACGTGCTGTTGGATAGCAATAAATAATGACAATAATGGTGTAATGAATGACTCAAGAATATGAAAAAGAGTAATAAATAACAATAAATGACATTCAAGTAAATAAGTAGATAGAGGTCACCCTACAAACGTGAAATTCCCCAATAATTCCTCTGAAAATGATAGACAATGATAAACCTTGAATATTCTAAAAAGATGAACTTCGTAGGTATGTGATAAAGAGAGAATCTTCAGAGAATGTCAATATGTTGTTCTTTACAATGAATGTCCAATCCCCCTATAAGTACATATCTTTCTATTTAAAAAGGTCTATTTAAAAAGGTGCATAGGCCACAAACCCTAAATAACACAACTAGGAAGAATATTCGCTGGAATATTCTCTAGGGAATAGTGATCCTAGAACTAGCCGTTATTGATTTCCGAAAAAGAGCGTTTGTCCTCGTCCCCTTCTTTTATCGAGTCACCTTGACCTCGCCAACGACGCTTTGTCTTATCGTGACGTCGACCCTTTGAGGTCAGGTCATTGTATCCTTTCGGCGACACGTGGCAGTTCCCGAAGGCTCCCTTTATGTTGACTTGGTCAACGTATAACGTGATATTCTTCGCCCATACAATACTGTCATTATTAAAAATTTCAATGACATTTTTCTTATGACATTTCTTTGTACTCACTTGTTTTCGGCTTCAAATTCAATCATCTCTCCACGATCTTTAGTAGAGCAACTTTCTGTTAGCTCGGTAGTTTAATCGAGGTGTGCGCAAGTTAGCTTGAGTACTATCCATATTTTATAAAAATGAATGGACATTTTTGACATTGCTTTGTGCTCACTTTTTTTTTGCTTCAAGTTCAATCGTCCCTCCATGATCTTCATTAGATTTACTTTCTGGTGGACAATTGAACTAGTCTGGATTTCTGATTGTTAGCGGGTATCTGGAGTTTTAGCGTCTTTGTGTGCACAAGCACAACACTAATCCAGCCAGCATGAGTAAAAAAAAAAGGTGGCACAATCATTTTGTGGTTCAAATTTAATTTTTTTAAACATAAAAGTTACTTTAGGTTCATTGATAGCATAGTGCTTAAGTATAGCAATGTGGAGACTAGGAAGCATAATGCCAAATGAAATCTAAAAGCTTATAACGTGAGTGATGGAGAAGTGTGCATGCAGCACTACCAGTGCTTTACAATACTTTATCAACTAACAGAAAGCCATTGATTTTTAAGAGCCATTAAGATATGAAACTGCATGAGCCTATATTTTGGAGTAATAACTATTTGATATCTAACGTAGGCTGTGGAAATTGGGAAGAAACTGTCGAGAAGGCATTTTATTCACCACGTCTTCGGGTAAGAACTTTACATGGACTTTAGGACTGGTGTCCATCAGTGTAGATTTGATTCTATTGGCAACACTGTTTTACACTACTGTTTAATTATTCGCAGAGAAAATGAATTTGAAGATGGAAACCACTTCTATAGATTCCTTGAACATGAGCCTTTCATTCCCAAAAGCTATAATTTCCGAGGATCCACAAATGACAATGAACCCAAGGATGCTGCTGTGCTAGGCCAGAGGCTTGGCAAAATAATGTCTGCCTTACTTGAGTCTTACGCCTCTGATGATCGGCATCATCTTGATTATGTAGGCATCAGCAACAGCGAAGAATTTCGGAGGTAACTCTTTTTTTATTGGTTTCTTGGACACTTAACAGTGTCTTGTGTTAATTGACTTGTGGGTTCAGTTTGATAATCTCCATCTTAGATTTCCTTGTTAAGAGTTACCCTAGCAACTTCAGCCTGCAGCTCATTTTGCCATTTTGGTTTTACTCTTTTTATCTGCAAATACGTAGCAGATGATGCATATTTGTTTGTTCTTTTCTTTCCTTCTTCATAATCATAGAAAAAGTTTCAGCTAGGTTGCCAAATAATGCTTTTTCTCTTCATATAATCCTTTGGTTGAATATATAGGACATCTTTTACTCTTGTTGTCCACTATTTTGACCAAAGGACTTTTGACCTTCCCATTGAATTTCTCCAATGCCCGTCTCCTTTAAGTCCTTTGCTTCACTTCTCTTAGTACTCTGCTAAGCAGTTCCTAAAGAAAGATTTTCGAAAACTATTTTTGATAAGGTGGGTTGCTATGATGGTAAGCACCCTCCACTTCCAATCAAGAGGTTGTGAGTTCGAGTCACCCCAAGAGCAAGGTGGGGAGTTCTTGGAGGGGAGGTTGCCGAGAGTCTATTGGAAACAACTTCTCTACCCTAGGGTAGGGGTAAAGTATGCGTACACACTACCCTCCCCAAACCCTACTTGTGAAATTATACTGGGTTGTTCTTGTTGTTGTTGTTGTTGTATTTTAAAGGAGGAAGTGGTTTTTGTGATAAATAAACGGTACTTCGACCAAGAGCTGAATTGTTCGTAACATCATTCCCTATAGGAAATCAAAGTGCTTCTTTAAAGGTGCATATTTCTAATCAATATTTTCGAAGGGAGCAAAGTTCCCTTTGATGTTCTTAATATTGAGGCTTTCAGAAGAAGCACCAAAAGCAGTCTTCCCTATTTCCTACTCAAGATTGTGAATCTCCACAATGAATCTCTTAAGTTCTGTGCCAAGCACGCTATAATGTGGATAAATGTTTTTACATGAATCAATAATTATAAATAAATATACAGTAGGGGCTGAAGCTCTTCTATGTCTTAGTCCAATATATTTAGCTTCAAAAGTGTTCGCAGAAGAAGTTTGGGTTGTAAGACATGATCAGAAAGGGTTCTGGTCACTTCAGAAATGAAATATATGGGGTTTTCGCGACTAAATAACTTTTGGAAGAGTGGAAGATCACTCTAAGCCTTCGTATACCTTCGTATATGTGGAAAGTGATTTGCTTTAATTCACTGAGATATAGCTGACTTATTAATGAAGAAAGGACACTACATACTAATCCACTATTACACTACAGGATAATGTGCCTAAAATAACAGCTTAAAAGCATCTCCACTTGATCTTGCCATTTGTTTCCAGTTAGGGGCCATATTTATGACACTTGTACTATTCCTAGGTGGAGATGACCTTCTAGTCGTTCTTCTGAAAATTTCTCATATTAATTAACTAACCAAATTTAGTAGAATATCAGAGAAAAGCTGATCCCAGCAGCCATATTTCAATTTGCAACTTCAGCGCATTCTGGAAACAGGTTAAATTCAATGCTCCATATGAATATCTGCATACAAAAAATGGAATTGCAGAACGTTTTGCTCACTTGGCTTGAGAAAGAGCAGACAGAAACCCTGCAGTTTCTGCGATTAGCCAGGCTCTTATAGGGAATATCTTACTGCCAAGTAAAGTATAACTGTCATTAGCTGCAGCAGATAGCTAAAGAGATCTGAGTACAGTATCAGTAAAACTCAAACAAACAGGTCGCAATGGATGCGAAAGGGGTTCATTCCAGAAAGAGGCAGAAGAACAATTTCTAGTCGCACCCATTCTACCAGAGATACACCTATGTGCCTTAGCTTCATATTGTTTCCTCCCACACCATGGGCAATCAGATGGAACTTCGGCCTCCCAGAAATCTTTTGTCCTAGTAGATTCATTTCATCTACAGTATGTCTATCTTGCTATCATTGGCTGAAAAATGTCTCAAAATGGATTGCAGCATTCCATATCTTGACAATGATCGTGCCCAAGCCTTCCATCCACTAATAGCTTCCCATTAAACCTTGGATTCGTTCTGCTTCATGTCTAGTCCAGACACAAAAAACATATAAAAGTTCTCTCAAGCTAGTGCACCACCCTCTTTAAGAGGACTGAAAGCTTGCCCTAGGAGTTTGTATGGTATGTAATCGTAGCTGTTGATTGCAAGCATAAGTAAGCTACATATGTTCCCACCTTGCTTCTACTAAAGAAGCATCCTGCTACAGGACCAGTACACCTATTAGAGAACTTGGCAGTCACTAAAGATGCTTAAATTCCGTGACAAATAAAATCAAAATCCAAAATCAGCCTATGGCCCTATGCTGCAAATGGGAATTTGAACTCATAATATATAACACCCTTCTTGATACTATACTTAATTAGTGCACATCGACAACTCCTCCATCCCTAAGATGGTTCCTTAATGACTCTTATATCAGAAGAATGTTATCAGCAGACCCCTATTCTTTAAAAAACATACTAGTTCAAAGTCAGAGTATATGAACCATCTGCTAGAATATCTTAGTCATTGCTTCAGGAACGTTGTCATAAGTGAATTTTTTACCTTCGAGATAACCTTGTTAGTCAAGCTAGCATCATGCTGAAAATCAACTCTTTATGTGATTCATAGTCAACTTCCTATGGATAATAGTCTGCAGAATATCTTTTGAGAACTCATCCCTTGAGTGTCGGAAAGCTAGTCCGTCTCTATATATCCACCAAAAAGAAAATCCATCTATTTTCTTTAGTAAGTTTCAAAGACCAATTTCTTGTTTGTTAACCACAAACCATGACCTTAATATAAGATAGTGGGGTTTTTATGATATCTAATCTTTATGTTGCCTTATAAATGCAGATATATAAATTTGGCTCAGGATCTCCACAGGGTGAACATCCTAACACTTACAGCAGATGAGAAGCTAGCCTTCTTTCTGAACTTGCATAATGCTATGGCCATTCATGCGGTGATCAGGGTTGGTCATCCTGGGGGGATGATTGATAGAAGAGCGTTTTTCTCTGAGTTCCAGTACATAGTGGGTGGTTATTCCTATTCCCTATCAGGGCTAAAAGATGGCATTCTTAGAAGCAACCGAAGAGCTCCTTTTTCGCTGATGAAACCCTTTCCTAGCGGAGACGAGCGTCTGGAGGTAACCCCTGTTTCTTAGTTTGCTGTAAGAACTGTTGCAACCTTTTAATACTTTATATATTTAAAATGTATGCTGCTTCAGTCACATGATGTTGTGATAGACACTATTTGTTCCGTTTTTTCTTTTCTGAAAGAACGAAACAAAGAATGGAACTCACACCTATTATATGAAGGACTTCCACCTATACCTTGAATTCAGCATTAACTTTCTTGTTTGGAATTAATATATTTTCCTTTTGCAGATGGCTTTTGCGAAAGTTAATCCATTAATCCATTTTGGACTATGCAATGCAACAAAATCAAGTCCAGCAGTAAAATTCTTCGCACCTCAAAGTGTGGAGTCTGAACTAAGATATGCTGCAAGAGAGTATTTCCAGAGGGATGATGGAATGCAAGTGGATTTGGCCAAGAGAACTGTCTACCTTAACCGAATGATCAAGTGGTAAAGTTCTTAACTGCAGAATCCTGTAATTGGCCAGATAAAAATGGGGGGAGGGTGTGGTCTGGTTATCTGATGGCCATGATTCCACTTTACATTTGATAATTTTCTTTTCAGCCCTAAGATTTAAGGAAAAATACATGACCTTTTAAATTTTGGTATTTTGACTTTCCAATATACATGTCTTTTCTTTTGGACATGCTACATGTTAGTCTTGCATCTGTTAACTTTGTAACTTGATATTATGCTTGGGAAACTAGTTCAAAGTCTTATGTACCACATATATTCCTTTTGCAGGTACAGTGCTGATTTTGGACAGGAAAAGGTCATTCTAAAGTGGATTACAGGTTACCTTGATGCAACTAAAGCAGGTCTTTTGACACATCTTATGGGTGATGGTGGCCCTGTTAATGTTGTTTATCAGAATTTTGATTGGTCTTTAAATGCTTGACCAAACTGTTTTCTGCTCTAGGGAAATTCGATGGAGCACTTTATTTCTTTTTCTTGCAACCTCGCTTCTTAATTTGTTTTAGTGTTCATCTCTCAATTTCTCACAAAGTGGGGCATTGTTAATTGTCCTCTTGGTAGGATAGTTGAAAATTTGTGTATAGAAGAAACTTGTTGTGGATTGAGAGGTTTCGACTCAGAGAAAAAGAGGACCTTTGTAAGCACGTACGTAACTTTTCTGTCTTGTCGTACGGTGAAAAACAATATATAGGAATCATGGTGTAAGTGCAAAACTGGAGTCCAAATCTACTTGTACTCGGGAAATGAAGAATTACTTAGAATAAGAAGATTAAAGAGAGTGGAAACTGAAAAGGGGGAGATGATATACAACATTCCATACAGTCCTCAAAGGAAAAAAAAAATGGGCTGGAGTATATCACAACTAAAGGTTTCTTGAAATGTCAAGTATAAGGCCAATGGTGACATGTCAAGAACAAGGTTGTGCCTAACCTTTGTTTCTTAATCAAAAAATCTAACTGGATGATGTCAAGGGGTTTTGATCTCGATTCTAGAGGGCCCTAGAGTTACAATTTTGTAGTACAATTTATACTCTTATTTAAGCGACAAAACTGCCTTATGACTTTAAACAAAATGCAACATAATTATGAGAATATTAGTATAACCCAAATAATCATGGGTTTAGTCGGATGCCTATTTAAACTAATGACTAATGAATCAATTAGTTGAAGTATGTAATACTATGTTTAGGTTATTACACTTTTTCCTTATTAATTTGTTAGTTAATAAAAGGTGATATTGTTTTTGTTCCAACATTCTTTTCTTATTAAATTTTATTTTTCCCGTATATTATTAGATAAACGTTTTTATAGCAATAAAATTATCAAAATATCATGACATGTTTAAAATTATAATTTTTATTTTTTGTTAAATTTCATATGTAGTCAAACACCACAATATAAAAAATAAAAAGACAGAGGAAGTACTTTTCTTCAACACGCTTTTACTTGGAAATTTCAACATGCATATTTTAGGACGTTTGAATGGAATAATAAGCCATACGATAAAATAGTAAACCTTGTTAATTATTCTCCTTCTCAAATCTAAGACTAGAAATTGTACTGTTAAATCAGTTGTTTCTCTAATACGACATATATTTAAGGGCAATGAACCGTCCAAATGACACTACCTACTTCTACCAGGTTCAGTTGACTTTTGGTGTGTATATATATATAAATTTGATAAGAGAATCAAATGAATAAACCTAATCTTCAATAAAATAAACAAAGTCGATAGTTTCTTTCATAATTCATTAGAAAAAGATCATTTCTTAGCTGTGTCGCCATACTACGGAATTTCATCTGATAGGAAACTAAAGAAAAAAAATAGAAGGTTGCATTGAGAAATATATAAGAATTCTAGGTATTTTTTAATTGAAATTAAATTTGTGTAAACATTTTTTGTATTAAAGAATAAAAAATTGTTCTCTTTACGAGAGAGAAAGAGAGCGTAAATGAAGTCTCCAATTATTTTTGTATGATACAAAATTATCAAAAATTGATTCTCTTTAAAATTATTTAGACATTAATTTCAGAAAGGGTCCAAAATTAAAGATGAACATTCCATTTGGGAAAGAATATATAAGTTTGGAATACTACATATTTAGCTGCTCGACCGAAAATATTTACAATATCTAACCAATATGCATATATTATATACTAAAAATGTATGATATATACTTTTGTCGATTATTTTTTTGATCGGGCGACCGTTTAAGTTAATTTCTCTATAATTAACTTTCAACTCAATACAATAAGATGTCAAAAGTTTATCTTTTTTCTAAGTCAAGATGACAAACATTTGGTTTATGGAAAATCAAAAGCTGCAGTCCAACTTAAAAAAAAAAAAAACTCTGAAGTCACATATTCAATTCGAGATGGAGAATAAAATGCAAATCTCTGTTTTCGGTAAAAAGGGAGTAAATATAATGATCCAAAAGCCATAAATACGACTCTGGTCTAAACCACTAATTTTGACTATAAGAATTTTTGCATTTATATTGTAGAGTAGCTGGTTCAATTTTCCTGTTCTTATCTTGTCTTCCTAATTGTCCAGTTGACATTTCTACGTCAGCCGTTATGGCTTCACATTATCCCTTTGAAATGGAACAAGAAGATTTTGAGCCACCATCGCGCGCTTCTAGTTGTGAAAATAGCACGACTAGCCAGTTTTCAGACTCGTAATTGAAAAATAGCCAGCGTTTGCAAAGTTATTGAAAAATAGCCACTAGTTTGTTGTAAGACAGAAAGTTTCAACATAATATACTAGAGATTTGTGCACTAGTGTATGAACTTCCAGCATATTATGCTGGAACTCCAACACACGCAAAGTTCCAACATAAATATACTGGAGATTGGAGCAAATGTGTGTGCATTTTCAGTATATTATGTTGGACCAATATTATTATGCTGGAAGTCCAGTATATTATGCTAGAATATTTTCCGGATTTTAAACAATGTTTTCGTTCAAATTTATCTTTACATGAAAAGTGGCTAAATTTCGATTACTTTTGAAATTGTGGCTATTTTACAATTACCACTTGTAAATCTATCTATTTTTATTTCATCCCTTCTAGTTTCTTCTTGCGTAGAATATAAAATTGTTCGTTCGGCCAAAACTAATTGTATTTTTAGCCATATATATATATATATATATATATATATATATAAGGAGACCGGAAGCGAAGCCCCTAAAAGATTAGGGAAAAAATAAATAAATGTAAGGACAGGAAGCTAATAACAATATAAAAATTAAACCTGCAGAATAAAGTTGATCAGAGTGCAAGTAAATAAATTTATAGGGCAGAGCCAACCATGTAAATTAAATGCGATAATTTAATTTAGGCAGTATAACCGACCATAATGCATAAATAAAATAAGCAAGATTGAAGTAAATAAGAACTCGATTGATTATTGAAAAGGCACAAATTGATATACAAGTTCAAAACTTATAATATATTAGGGAGAGAGCTCTAATCAATTCTAGAGGGAGAGAGGAGAGAATTCTTTCTGAAGTGGTAGTGTGTAAGGTGTCTCTTACAAGTGATATGGGATGCTATTTATAGCAAAAATTTTAAAAAGTACATAGTGTTTTCTAATGTCATACATGATGTCATTAGGAGTAAGTGCTAGTTGATGTCATGGATGATGTCAGCTGTGATGTCATTGCGCCGTCATGCTGATGTAATTTTTGATGAATTTTCTCAGAAAATTATATCAGGGAAAAATTAGATCAGGGTCTTCTTCTTCTTCTGATGATGATTTGTCAGACGAAGATGCTTGGTTCTGTTGACCCGAAATTTGACTCTTCAGAGAATCAAGAATTTTTTCCATTTGCTGAATGAAGTCAAGCCTGCTGCTGGAACCGGCTAATTGTGCGTTCGCAATGGACTTTTGTTGGAGAAATAGTATTTGGGTAGCATTTGTTATTGCTAAATACTGCGGATGAGACAGAAACCATTTCTCCACTGCTGGCACATAGGCATCGGAGGAATCCCACATTTTGTACCACTTGCAGTGACCTTGGAGGGCTAACCATGGTAGTCCTTTATCTCCTTCTGGCTTGTGGAAGGAAAAAATCTGGGAGTATATCCATGGGATATGAAATCTGTGAGAAAATTGGAGGAGGATGGGTATCTGCTGCTCACTAAAAAAATCTGTGGCAGAAATAGTCATAACCTTCCTTTACCGGTGCTGGGAGAATTTCAGCTCTATGACCATATGCATGCCACCATTGATGTATAAACCACTGAGGGAAGTCAGATGCATTTTGTTTACCCCAAAGGATGAACCACGAATGCTTTCCAAGTTGGTTTTGGAAGGTGAAAGCATTCATCCATGTTGTCTGGTAGTCATAGTAATTATAAAATTGTGGATCAAAAGGTTGAGAAAGCGTTTTGTATGTGGCTGGGTGGGTTTCCCATTCTTTTGGTGAGATTACTTTGTTAATCCACACCGTAGTATGAGTGACATATGATTGGGTTTGTTTGTCTTTATGGGGTTTAAACAAGCAGGATTTGGTATCTGTGAGAAGAAACTCATTGTATTTTTGAGTGTGTTTGTGGGTATGTTGAATAAAATTGGCTGAAGGGCTAAGTAGTTTCTTAGCTACCTCCTGGGTATTGGAATGCCATAACTCTGGTTCAATTTGGGCGAGTGGGTAGACACTCTCATTCTTAATATAAGTAGGCTCATCGGAAGAGGAGCTTCTGTTTGGAGAAATATGTTGTGGCACTGGTGAAGAAAGTGCCTGATTAGATGTGGATTTTTGGATGTTGGATGGACATCCAATACCTGCAATGGGGCTTGTAGCCTCCAATATTTTTTGTGGTGCTTTTAGCAGCCACAGGAATTGAAGAAGCCGTGTGGCTTTAGGCCGCCACGGAATTTGAAGAAGAAGCGTGGCCTTGTGCCGCCACTTTAGAACTAAAATTTTTGTACAATTGATACTGATCTCTTAGTTGTTTTTTAAACAGGCCAGGCATGGTTTTTTGATCATTGATTCCCATGAGTTGGCGCCATTGCATGAATTCTTCTTCTGTCCAAGGAAAAGTCATGGTTTGTGCTAGTTGGGTTTGAGCTTGTTGGGATTCTTCTTCCTCAACTAGGTCTGCCCCACTTTTTGGATTGGAAATTGGGATGGGTCCTAAAATTTCTATCATATGAACTTGGGGGACTCCGCTCATGGCGTACTCTGATGGGTTTTTGTACTTGGGCTGGCTTGTTGCAGCTGTGCCTTTTGATAGTTGCTTGGAGGCAACTGAAATGGTGTGTTGTTTTGAACAACATCTGTAGCAGACTGTTTGGGTACTGCCTCAGTAATATTTTGTTCGGGTGGGGGAAGAGCAGGTATTGGAGAACTTGAGACTTCCTCTTTCTTTTTTCTTGGCATTTTATCTCCCCTGCAAGAATTCTCGGGTAAGAAAATATGGAATACAGTTTGAGCTCCCTTTGATATATTCTATATCAAAATCGNAGGTGGGGGAAGAGCAGGTATTGGAGAACCTGAGACTTCTTCTTTCTTTTTTCTTGGCATTTTATCTTCCCTGCAAGAATTCTCTGGTAAGAAAATCTGGAATACAGTTTGAGCTCCCTTTGATATATTCTATATCAAAATCGAAAATAGATAAAATAGCTTGCCATCTAGAAAATATATGTTTAGAAGCAAGATTTTCCACATCTTTTTGTAAAACGGATTTCGCTGCTTTACAATCAATTCTTAGCAAAAATTTTTGATTTAACAAATCAGCTTGAAATTTAGAAATGCATAAAACAATTGCTAAAATCTCTTTTTTAATTGTAGGATAATTTTGTTGGGAATTATTCCAATGTTTTGATGCAAACGCAATAATTTGTTCCTTGTTACCCCTTTTCTGCTTTAAAATGCCACCATAACCAATGTCTGATGCATCAGTTTCAACTATCTTAAATGCAGAAGGATCAGGAAGAGATAGGCAAGGAAGGTCCTTGACTTTCAATTTGATTTCTTTGATAATCTTGGTGTGGACAGAAGTCCACGTAGGTGGAGGTTTTTTCAACCTATCGTGCAGAGGTTTTAGCAAATTGCTAAGACTCGGGATAAAATCTGATACATAATTAACACAACCTAAAAATCTTTGGAGCTGGGTTTTATGCAGGATTTGGTCAGGAAATTTGTCAGCAAATTGTATGGATCTTTGAATGGGGACAATGGTTCCATGCTCGATATTATGACCAAGAAAGCAAATGTTGATTTGGAAAAGACTATATTTAGTTTTTAATAAAACTAAACCATTTTCCTTGATAACATTAAAGAAAACTCTTAGATGTTTAAAATGTTGATCTATACTAGTAGAAAATACTATAACATCATCAATATAAACAATAATAAATTGTGAAAAAGGATTAAAAATATCATTCATTATCCTTTGGAATTCGGAAGGAGCATTTTTAAAATAAAATGGCATTACATTCCATTCATATTGCCCAAATGGTACAGTAAAAGCAGTTTTATATCTCTCCTTAGGATCTATTTGAATTTGCCAAAATCCTGATTTTAAATCAAATTTTGAAAAGATAGTTGCAGCATAAAGCCGTTGGAGTAAATCCTTCTTGTTTGGGATATGATATCTAATCCAACGAAGTGCTTTGTTCAAAGGTTTATAATTTATGACTAACCGAGGGACACCTCGTTCAATCTCAGAATTTTTATTGACATAAAAGGCAGCACAACTCCAAGGAGATTTACTTGGAGAGATGATGTGTTTTTCAAGAAGGTCATTGATTTCTTTTTGACAATGAATTGTTAGCTCATGATTCATCTGGATAGGACGAGCCTTTATTGGGATGGTTTTTTCATCAAAGTCAGGTTCGTAAGGGAGCTTAACAATGTGTTTCTTGCGATTCCAAAAGGCTGTAGGTAAATCAACACAAATTTCTCTTTCGATTTTGGTTTCCAAAGTTTTTATTTTCTCTTGTAGAGAAGAAGCTTGAAGTTGTTGTTGCATTCTTTGGAAAGCCACTTCTTCTTTTAGAAAATTGATCTGTGCTTGTTTACTTTTTATGGTAGACAAGAGTTTTATCATTGGTGGTCTATCAAAAGGAAGAAAGGTTCTACTTCCTACCCATTCGATTATAATACCTTGTTTTACCATAAAAGGTATGAGTTCCTCGATGAAGGGAGTACCTAATATAACTGGATTAGTAATATCTTTTACTAATACAAAAGAATTTGAGACTGACAATGGAGAATTATCTATTGAGGTTCTAACTTCGACATTGGAGAGTTTAAACAATCCCTAGTTTATCCCCGTTGGCAGCCCTAAGACCTTCTTTGTTTTTTTCCAAAGAATTTAGTTGGAATAAGTCCTTCTTGTATGCAATTAAGATCTGCACCAGTATCAAATAAGGCAATAATATTCAAGGTAAAATATTTATTGATAATTAGGATGACCCTCATGTGCCATTTTCTTATGGAAATTCTGGAGAGGTGGTTGACAAAAACCTCCTTTTCAACAGATTTTGCTTTGGTTGGTTTGGGCTCTTCTGTTTTGGTAGAGAGTTGTTGTAGAACAAGACNTTTGGAGATCCTGGGTGGTTACTGCTTTAGGTTTCTGGGAAGGGAATCTACCGAGGATATCGGTAATGTTGTAGGTATTGGCAATTCGAGGATGATTTGAAAAGACACTAGAGGAAGAGGTAGAAGGCTTATCTATAGCTTGTTTGAATTGTTCAAGATAATACCTCTTTTGATCTGAGTCTTGGAGATTGCTTATTATTTCAAGAAGAAGATCTTGTTCTTTGGAGAGAACATTAATTGTAGGTTCCTCTTGACTAGATTGGGATGAAGATGACTTGGCATCATCATCTTCGAGTTGGTTAAATTGTTGTTCTTGTTCGTCGTCAGCAATATCAGAAGTATCACTGTCTTCCAACAAAAGTTGCTCGATCCGATTAAGGACAGACTCATCTAGAGCAAGATTTCTAACTTTGTTAGACAGTTTGCAGTATCTGGCGATGTGGCCTATTTTGCCACATTTGAAACATTTGACAGGATTGGTTGGTTTATTTGTACTGGGAAGGGCTTTGGATTTAGAAGGAAATGGTTTGTTCTTCCTAAATTTGGGTGCAGAAGACTTATATTTCGTAGTCTCCATATCCTTGGATGTCCGTCGCTTATGAGGCTTCGTACTACAAGATGGTAAGCCAAATTGTTCACAGAAGCTACCTAGATCTCGGCGGGTCTGTGTTCTATCTTTGGCTAATTGTCTCAGTATCTTATCTTGTCGACAGATTTTGAGAGCTACATGTTGTATGAGACTGGTAAGCTGACCATAAGTGATATGTTCGTAAGGAATAACATCACCAGAATGCTGATTTTGGAGTTCTTCTTTAACTAAATCTCTAAGAGACTTAGGTAAGCCATCAAGAAATTTTTCTTTCCAATATGGGAGGTTTCCGTCGGGTTTCTCGTAAATTCGAGTAAGAAAGGAATCTTTATACCATCTGAAATCAGAAAGAGTTTTACACTTAAGGTTGTTAAGTATCTCAGAAGATCTTTCCCTAAAGATACCTGGACTACCTATGAATGTTTTGATAATGGTATAAATCAGGGTATTAGTTGAATCAGGAATGGTGTAGCCATCCTGAAGAATTGGTTCTCCTAAGGAATTAACCCGGACACTTGTAAGAATTTGGTTTTTCTCTTCTTCACTGAGATGGGTATCCCACCATCCTTTAAGTTGACCTGTGAAACCTGCTACTAGAACATGGGTGGTAAGTTGGTCAGAGCAGTTATGAGAAGTTCGGTAAGCAGTAGCTACCATAGTCATTTGTTGTAATTTGGCAAGAATATTGTATTCAGAACAACCATCTATATTCCTTCATAGATGTTATTTGCATTATAGTTGTTCTGCATAACAATGGGTCTTTCTTCTAAAACTACATCAGGATGGGTAGCTCTAGAATAGTAAAGTCTTTGGGGTTGACGCCAGTTGAAGGATCCTGTTCCGACATGATTAGCTTCTAGGGGAGGGTCGTTACAAGATTGTTCTGGTTTTGAATTATTTTCTTGGTCAGATTCGACTTCTCGGAGAACTCCAACAGAAGAATCTTTAGTTGGAGTGTCTTGAGCTTTGTCTTTCTCAATTTCTAAGATCCTACGCTGAAGGTCAGAGAACTGAGGATAGTCTTTTGCTTGGTGGATCCGAAGTTCCATAGCAAAAGTTCTAGGAATTTCAAAAGTTCTATATATATATACACACACACACACACACACTAGATGAGGAAAGATCCGTATACGGCCCAACAATGTAGTCTTAAAATTATTATTTATCAAGGATCGATCCTTGTTATATTCATTAATTATGGATAGAGAATTGTCACACCACCTTTTTCACAGGTAAGGGTGGATAAGGGAGTTTTTCCACTTTAAGTGACATTATTCGATTTTTGGTATTTATTTATTTATTTTTCAGAGTCGCCACCCGGATTTTTTACGGTGTTCCAGGACACCATTTATTTATTAAAAATCCCAAAACCGAGGAATTTTGACTCTTTTTAAATTATCCGCGAACCAGAAATCCGGGTAAGGAATTCTGTTAACCCGGGAGAAGGTGTTAGGCATTCCCGAGTTCAGTGGTTCTAGCACGGTCGCTTAATGATTAAACTTGGCCTAAATTGTTCAATTACTGATTTAGCACCTAAATGCATTTTTATATTTTTTACCGCTTTTATTACTCACTTGTATTTAAAGAGTTATTTTGAGACGGGTCACGTATGCGTAGACCCTTTGAAATTGGATGCATCAAAAATCATGTCACGCGGACGTGTACATAATTCTCGACATTGAATTCAATTAAAGAAATAATTGTAAAAAAGAAATCGAAATCACGTCACGCGAGCATGTACGCAATTACGATAATACATTAAAATCCGTTCCTAAAGGCATCTCTCTGAATATTCATTTTTCTAAATCGTATTTGTGTCATTCGAACGTGTACACAATTAAAAGCACTTTATTAATTATGAGGATTGTTTTTTGCCAAAGTCGCGCGAATGCGTACTTGGATTTATTTTGGAAATCATAATTATGTCACGCATACGTGTACATAATCATGATAATCAATTAGAAGCGCGAACGGTGTTCATTAACTATTTTTTCTAACTCACAATTTAGACATTCAAAAGCTAACAATACAATTCGTTTAGTTACTATACAGGAACTTATGATTCCTAGCCAACTCCAAATTAGCTAACCATTCACATAGGAAGAAAATAAAAGTATACCTTATGGAGTAATTTATTATACCTGCTTAGTCCCACGTGGCCAGTCACCTATGCTTTTTGATTGGGCGAAGAACAGGAAACCAGAAATCTTACTTACACTAAAACTGAATTAGATGAACTTGGCCTGCAATGATCTCAATCAGTTATATATTGCACGCGCTCTTGAATTATCGGAATGCAGAAACCTTTTGATTGAATCTGTTTGTAAGCAATTACAAGTTAACTTTCCGATGAAGTTTTGAAACGAACAAGCGACACAACAGCGGAACCGTGACCCACTTAACAGCGACAATAAGGTCATAAACCTAGCAAAACATAGGCAGAGAATCGGCCATAACTCCAAATTACAGAAGCCGCGACAAACAGCAACAAATCACAGCAGAATCCATTTCGAAAAAAAAAAACCAGAAATGCAAAGAAACTGTAGCTTTGAAACAATTACAACTCTCGAATTATTTTCAGTATAAAATCAAACCCAAAGTTCTATCGCTCTTCCTTCTTCTTTTCAGGGTTCTTTATTTATTTATTTTTTGTTTTCAGAATCTGGTAGGATTGATCTTGTTTGCTGCTGCTTATTGCTTGTTGAGCTCCTTATTACACCAAAATCAAAATGAAGAACACTAAACTAAACCTATCAATTACAAGTTACAAGATTCCTATCTATGGATCTTCTGAAGCTTGAACTTGAGTCTTTGCTGCTTCTTTATACAGTCTCTGATCTGAAACTTGATGCTTGTTAGCTGCAGGTGTTGGTTAAATCTTCTTCAGCTTTTCGGATCAAGGCAGTATATACAAAACTGATGACTTCAATCTCGTCCTGAATAGTCCGCTTCTTCCCCGCTTCTGCACTTTGGATTCAATCTTTCTTTTCCTTTTCTTCTTTTCTTTTATTTTGAATTGAGACGTTTTCTTTTGGTCGTCTCGAATCTATTGTAATCTGCACAAAATCAAAATAAACGAACGAAATTTTCTGCCCCAGTTTTCACTAGGAAAATTTCGTGAGTTATTGTAACGAAATCTATGCTACTTCATTATTAAAAGCAATGAAAGCCGGGAATGGTGCACCCGGAGTTATTGTAGACTAGGGAGTGGATACCCTATGTCTAAAAAAAATAAAATCAACTAGGGAGAGGAGACCCTATGTTGGAAAATCATCAACTAGGAAGTGTATACCCTATGTTGGCATCAACTAGGGAGTGGAAACCCTATGTTGGAAAATAAAATCAACTAGGGATGGTATATCCTATGTTGGAAAAATCATCAACTAGGGAGTGTATACCCTATGTTGAAAAATAAAATCAACTAGGGATTGTATACCCTATGTTGGAAAATCATCAACCAGGAAGTGTATACCCTATGTTGGCATCAACTAGGGAGTGTATACCATGTGTTGGAAAATAAAATCAACTAGGGATGGTATATCCTATGTTGGAAAAATCATCAACTAGGGAGTGTATACCCTATGTTGGCATCAACTAGGGAGTGGAGACCCTATGTTGGAAAAATCATCAGCTAGGGAGTGTATACCCTATGTTGGAAAAATCAACTAGGGGTTGTATACCCTATGTTGGAATCAATTAGGGAGTGTATACCCTATGTTGGAAAATAAAATCAACTAGGGATTGTATACCCTATGTTGGAAAAAATCATCAACTAGGGAGTGTATACCCTATGTTGGCATCAACTAGGGAGTGTATACCCTATGTTGGAAAATAAAATCAACTAGGGATTGTATACCCTATGTTGGAAAAAATCATCAACTAGGGAGTGTATACCCTATGTTGGCATCAACAGGGAGTGGAGACCCTATGTTGGCATCAACTAGAGAGTGTATACCCTATGTTGGCATCAACTAGGGAGTGTATACCCTATGTTGGCATCAACAGGGAGTGGAGACCCTATGTTGGCATCAACTAGAGAGTGTATACCCTATGTTGGCATCAACTAGGGAGTGTATACCCTATGTTGGTATCAACTAGGGAGTGTATACCCTATGTTGGCATCAACTAGGGAGTGTATACCCTATGTTGGCATCAACTAGGGAGTGAAGACCCTATGTTGGAAAAGTCATCAACTAGGGAATGTATACCCTATGTTGGAAAAAATCATCAACTAGGGAGTGGAGACCGTATGTTGGCATCAACTAGGGAGTGTATACCCTATGTTGGAAAATAAAATCAACTAGGGATTGTATTATGTTGGAAAAAATCATCAACTAGGGGGTGTATACCCTATGTTGGCATCAACTAGGGAGTGGAGACCCTGTGTTGGAAATGTCATCAACTAGGGAGTGTATACCCTATGTTGGTATCAACTAAGGACTGGGATATCCTAGGTTGGAAAAGGTGTAGCTAGGGATTGGAGACCCTATACCACTTTAGGTTTGGATCATTTTCAACTTCGGTTCTTTTTTTTCTTTCCTTTTTCTCTTTTTTATTTTTATTTTTATTTTTATGCATGCGGGAAAAGATTTTTGGAGGAAACTTCCCTTTCTTTGGAGTAAATGCTGCAGAGCTCCTTCTAGCTCTTGCGTAATTTCTTTTGGTTGCACCTGCTTTTTGCACGGTTTCTTTTGAGTTGCACCTGTTTCGTATTTTCAAACAAAGAACAATTTGTTAGTTTGAAACGGTGGTTGGTTTTGCGGCCTTGATTATTTCAAACTGCTTGATCTCAGCCCCTTTGACGAAGATCTCAACCGCTTGCTTGTTTGCTGGGGATTGGGTTTCATTTCTAAACCCGGGGACCCTGGCTTTCTAGATTTTATCATGGTGACCGGTCACGTGGGACCCAACATTTCAACTTTATTCTGCCTTTGTAGGCCTTTCCCTTGTTTTCTTTTTGGGTTTTCGGAGCGTCGGTAAACCTCAGGCTCATCAGATTTTGCTCCGACTAGTCATATGGGACTTAACCGTTCCAACTTTTCTTTGCTTTCATTGGCCTTTCATTTCTACTTCGAAGCATTTGGGAAAACTCCGGCTTTTCAACTTCCACCGAGGGGGTTAGCCACGTGGGACTCAACCTTTCAATTTCATCTGCCTTTATAGGCGCTTTGGTTTGATTTTTCCTTTCAAGGGATTTGAGCTTGAAGCATCAGCCGCTAAGGCCGGTCGGGATCGACTTGATGCCCCTGACGAGGCTGTGTGCCTTTTGCATATTAGCCCGTGTCAAATGAGAACCTTGTAAATCACTCTTGCCATTCTTTCTTTGCCTTAGTTTCGGAAACAGAGTTAGACCGAAAGGGATTCAAAAGAAAAATAAATGACAGAATCTACAATGAATTTAAACAAGAGGTGTCCCTTTCGGGGAAAGGAAATAAGGACTTATCTGGAGTGCATGCGAACTTCAATGAACATGACATGACTTTTGGACTGGATGCCTGATCGGTGTAAACCGTTCGACTCTCAGAAATTCATCACAACTATTACCTCGAGATTGAGAAACCTTGCCCCGGACCATGTCCGTGTTAGTGAACAATTATCCTTTTCAATCAATGGTGCCCTTTTGCGGGTTTTCACCGACTGACCTCTCTCATTTCTCTTCTCACCATCGCCTTGTAGCGCTCTTTGCGAGTTTTCACTAACAAGACTCTCTCATTTTCAATTTCTCTGCTTACCGTAGCCTCAACGGTGCCCGCGTGGGTTTTCACCGATAAGACTCTCTCATTTTAATTTCTTTCATTTGCTTGTATCGGGTCCAAGTAGCCGTATCCCCCGATTTTGGACATCTTTGCCGATTGATCGGAAGGAATTGAACAGGATTTTTGGTAAAAGAATTTGGATTGAATTACAACTTTGGAACCTTTCAGTCAAAATCATTGCCGAACCATTATAACTTCTGCCCCAGTTTCACTTTTGGGGAAATTTGGATTTTTATTTTGGTGTGACTGAACCCTAGGGAGAGACTTCCTACGTATCCTTTCGGAATCAATTTAGACGTAGTTCGGGGAACTTTTGACTTTGTCTTTGATTTTTGTTTGTTTTCCCTCTGTTTTGTTTTCTCTTTTCTTTTTTTTTCTTTTTTTTTTGTTCTATTTTTTTTTCATTTCATCATTGTTTTTGGTTTCTTTTTCCTCTTTCTTTTTCAATTTTTTTTTTCATTTTTCAACATTTATTTTTGTTTTCCAATAACACTTTCGGGTTCCGAAGAGGGTGATCAAAGAAGAGTAACTGACTCAAAGGGTTTGCAAAAAAGGGTTGATGGTGTTTGGGTAGCGAGGATGAAAGCCTTCGTTATCCCAACCGGAGAACATTTGAAAATATATGGAAGATCAAACATAGTACCTTTTGACTGCACCTACGTTGACAGTTGTTTCAGGGACATTTTCTTTGATCCCCAAGTACAACGCACTCTTTTGGCAGTACTCTAGTTGCAATGCATGGACCTTTCCAATCTGAACCAATTTTCCTTTTGCTGTTCTGATTCATTGTTTTATTTCCTTGACCTAACTTCATTTGCATTCTGATCCTTGATTCATTATTTCGAAGTCTGACATCGTTTTAGGATCTTTTGACTGCACCTGCGTTGACTGTTGTTTCAGGGACATTTTCTTTGATGTATCCCAAGTACAAACGCACTCTTTTGGCAGTAGTTCTGTATGTACCTTTTCAATCTGAACCAATTTTCCTTTGGCTGTTCCGATTCATGGTTTTATTTCCTTAACCCAACTTCATTTGCATTTTGATTCTTGATTCATTATTTCGAGTTCTGGCAGCATTTTAGGATCTGGGCATGAAGTCCGCAAGCATGTCATGTTATTGAAATCTGCATTTAAACAGAACTAAAAGTAGAGTAAGAAAAGAGACAAGATTAATAAAAGAGACATTCTTTGGAAAATGAAATATTAATTCCATTTGATGATTTTTTATTTATTTTTTAAAGATAGAAGGGTTTACATCGGAAAGTAAGACAATAAAGTAAAATATCCTGATCACACCCTGAGATAATCCGGACGCAGAAAGGATAGCAAGACTGGCTACCGAGACTCCCATCTGATGGGGGAACTTTCAGGCTTGGCGACCGTTTTTTGGCTTTTCTTCTGTCTCGGCAATGGATGTAATGGACTTTAGTGCCGGATCAAATTCTTCATCTTCACAAATCATTCCGACTACTGGCCCAATGTGAGCAGGCAGGGGATTGTTCGTCATATTAGGGTCATCTTCATCCCTAAGCACTATTTCATGGACCTCGATGAGATCTTCCACTGATCTTTTGAGAGTCCAACAATCTTCAATGTCATGCCCCACTGCTCCTGAGTGGTATTTACATCTAGCATCATCCCGGTGCGAGGGGGACTCGGGGTTCAGCCGGTTTGGGGCCACTGGCTGCAACAGACCTATCTTGACCAACTTTTGGAACAAGCTAGAACACGATTCACCAATAGGGGTGAACTGATTCTTTTGGAAAGGCACTCTTGGGCGAGGATTGTATTGGGGAACATTTGGTTGGGGATTATATGGGGCTTGGTAAGGATGGGCATTTCTAGGAAGTGGAGCTCGGTTTTGGGTATAATTTTTTGGCCGTGTGTAAGGTTTTGTGTTCATCACCGCATGTAGAGGCGGTGCCACTGCATAAGCAACATCATTTTGATAGGGATCACAGTGTTGTGGGACCTTAGGAAGCATATATGATCGGTTGAATATTCTGTGAGCCCCCTTTGAACTTGAAGCCATCATGGCTCCATCTTCTCTCTCGTTTCTGTTCATCAAACCCCCTGACCCATTCTGAATGGCCTGTGATGCAGCCTTAAAAGCAGCTTGACTCAAGATTCGACCCGTTTTCAAACCATTTTCGACCATCTCCCTAATTTTGATAGCTTCAGCAAACGGGCTACCCATAGCAGACATCATGTTCTGGAAGTAGTCCGCCTATTGGGCCTGTAGGAAAACCGTAACCATTTCTCCTTCGTCCATTAGAGGATTTACCCTGGAATCTTGCTCACGCCATTTGACAACATATTTGCGGAAGCTTTTCGCAGTTTTCTTTTTTAAATTGGACAAAAAGTTCCTGTCAAGAGCGATGTCCACATTATACTGGAACTGGAGGACAAAGTCTTGGGCCAAATCGTTGCCAATGGGTAGTTTCTTGATCCATATACCAATCAGTAGCGATTCCGGTGAGGCTTTCTCCGAAGTAGGCCATTAACAACTCCTCTTTTCCTCCCGCACCCCTCAGCTGGTTGCAATATCGCTTCAAGTGAGCCATCGGGTCTCCGTGCCCATCATATTTCTAGAAATTTGGCGTCTTGAAACCAACTGGCAGGTGAACATGTGGAAACATGCATACATCTGAGTAGGAGAGACTCTTCTGACCACTCAAACCCCGTATGTTCTTTAAGCTTTGCTCTAGGCTTCTCATCTTCCGAGCCATTTCTTCCTGCTCGGGGTTTCTCATTGTTCTTTGCTGACCCATGAGAGACTCATATTGCGAGTGCTGAGTGTATGCGTTTGGCCTGGGCACTGTTAGATGTGCCGTAGTGGAGATTGGTGGTGCAACGAACATTGTTGGATATGCCGCTGAATCCGGCGCCTGAGGGTGATCCACAGAAGGCATTTCGGGCCATTAGACGGCATTAGAGGGTGGCCACATGGGAAGAGTGAGTTGGACACAAGGATGTTGGGAAGCTCATCTGAACTGGGAATCAACTCAGGAAAACCAGGGATTACACTTGGCGGTTCCCTACCATTAGACCAGGCGTCCCACATTTCTAACATGCAGCAACGCAACATTCTATTTTCTTCAGCAGTTGATGATTCTAACTGCGGAATAGCCGATGACGGGCTATCCTCAGGACTGATGATTGGCAGATTACTTACGGAGGCCATCTCTACCTTTGGATCTTGTAAAGGATAGGAAACCGAATTACCAACAAAACCAACCACCAAAACCTAGCTAATTTGCATGCCAAACAACCTTGTTAGTTTTGAGACATTTAACATATAGGAAATTGCTGTTGGGATACGATGCACCTAATAGTTAAAGGATTCTACCATGTGTTTTGTAACGACCCGACAAATCATTTTTCGTATTCAGACCCCGTCCCCCTGAATAAGTCCTTCCGTAGTGTCTTATAGTGATTTATGACTTGTAGGGACGGGTGGTTCGGGATTCGGAATTGTTTAGAGTGGTATAGGAACACTTGGTTCCTTAAGGTTGGCCTTTAAGGACAAGTTTGACTTCGGTCAACATTTGTAGTAAACGACCTCGGAATCGAGTTTCGACAATTCCGGTAGCTTCGTATGATGATTTAGGACTTGTACGTATGTCCAAAATGAGTTTTGGATGACCCGGGAGCATTTCGACGCCAAATAGCGAAAAATAGAGTTTCCTTAAGTTCATAATTTGGTTTGGAATGTGTTTTTGTGTTATCGAGGTCCGAACGGAATTTCGAGACCGGGAATAGTTCTATTATGTCATTTATGACTTGCCTGCAAAATTTGGTGTCATTCCGAGTAGTATAGGTCGGTTCGGCGCATTGAAGCCGAATTCAAGAACTTAAAGTTCTTAAGTTTGATTCTAAGGGGTTTGAGGGGTGATTTTTGAGTTTTAGCGTTGTTTCGGGTGTTCCGAAGGCTCAAGCGAGTCGGTAATACAATTTAGGACTTGTTGGTATATTTGGAAGGGGGCTCGGGTGGGGCCCAGGTGCCACCCGGGCACCAAACGAGGCCAAAAACCAGCAGCCTTAACTGCTGGTGCACCTGAACTGGTGTGACCGCAGCTGCGGTTTCCCAGTCGCAGGTGCGAGACCGCTCGTGCGGTCCAGGCCTCGCAGGTGCAGCCCAGGGGAGAAGGTTCATTATCGCAGGTGCGGACATGATTCCGCAGGTGCGGGCCTCCCTTCGTAGGTGCGATCCCAGGCCTTCTTGGCCACTTCCACAGGTGCGAGACCGCAGGTGCGGTCCTCGAGCCGCAGGTGCGAAATCACTGATGGCAGTGAGTTCTTTAAACATGGTACTTAACCATTCTTCACCCCATTTCTTCCACCATTGTCGAGTTTGGGAGCTTGAGAGGGAGCCAAATGAACTAGCTACTAGAGGTAAGTTACTTCCACTCAAATGTTGGTTAAATACATCAATTCCTAGGTAGATTAACACCCTAATTAGTGTAAATCAAGGGTTAGAGTAGAAACCTAGGGCTTGAGGAATTTCAGGGAATTTCTCCACTTATTCATCATGAAAACATACAAAAATCATATATTAATGATCCTTAGGCTATGGGTGAGTGTTTCCTTCGATAATTTTGGAATCCGAGTGTGCGGGCCCGGGGGTGAATTTTGGGATTTCTTCAAGAATGATGAATTTACTAAATAAGTAGGAGAATTTCCATACTTTGAGCATGAATTGATATATTTGTATAACATTTGGCTAGTTTCGAGTCCTCGGGTGTAGAGTTCGGAGTTTTGGGCGCGTTCTTGGTCCGAGAAGTAGATTCGACATGAGGTGAGTCTCCTTTCCAACCTTGTAAAAGGGAATCTCCCCCATAGGTAATTATAAATGATTGAATTGTCCTTATTTGCGGGGGCTACGCACGCACGAAATGGCGAGAGTCCGTGTGTAGCTACTACTATGTTATGTCGGGTAGTTTTTAGGACTCACAAGCATGCTCTTTGTGCCTTGCATGTATCCCTAACGGTATCTTGAGTTGTTTATTATTCTTGAACTAGCATGAGAATACTAGGGAGTTATATTCAATTTGCTGTTGCCTTAGTTTTGTTTCCAAGTATAATCTCTGTTGAATTCCTGAATTTTCTGATAACTCTGTGTATGTATATGAGCACCCGCGTCGCATGTATGATTCGTGAGCGGGGTAGCCTTATAATTATGTTAACCGCGTCGCATGTTCGATTACGAGCGGGGTAATAGATGCATCTATGGTTTGAGTCGTTCGACCCTCGGTAGTGCACATTTATTTTTTTGTCGCTTAGGCCGTACGCTCCGACATGCTATGTGCTATGTATTTGATTGAAAGTCTTATTATTTTAAACAAATTGCTCCATGTGGAAGGGGAACTTGGAACTTTTATGATAATTGTTATTTGACATATGAGGATAGACTGCAAATTTACATACTTGATATTTCATGTCATCATGATTACCATGACTGCTATTTCTATATAGGTTTATATAATTATATTATTATTGACCCCAGTGAGTATCAAGTCTACCTCTCGTCACTACTTCTTCGAGTTTAGACGGGATACTCACTGGGTACATATTTGTTTATATGTACTCATGCTACGCTTCTGTACTTAATTGTACAGGTCCTGAGGCAGGTCCGGAGCGCAATCTTGAGAGCATATACCATACTCGACTTCTCCGGTGAGCTGTTTCCCCTTGGCCATCTCATAGCAGCACCTTGGAGTTGTCTTTTGATTTTCTGTCTATTCTCTTCATACAATAGTACAATTATTTTGGTCTGGTTTCTTGTATATTCTACTAGTCGCCTGTAGACTTGTGACACTAGGTTCTGGCACATATAGTAGACTTTATGGTATTTTTGGCTAAACTGTAAATGTTGGCTCATGATTTTGGATTACATTGATTTAAGTTGCCTCGCTTACCCATTTTCATCTAATGATTTATAACTTAAAACTTGGAAAATATTTGAACATCTTATAAAATAGGGTAACACCGTTAGTAAACAAGTGTTGGCTTGCCTGACCCCGGTGTTGGGCGCCATCACGACCTGAGTTAGAAATTTGGGTCGTGAAAACATGGTATCAGAGCACTAGGTTCACGTAGGTCTCACAAGTTACAAGCAAACCTAATAGAGTCTTGCGGATCGATACGGAGATGTCTGTATTTATTTTCGGGAGGCTATAGGGTGTTAGGAAACCTCTCTTTATTCATATTCTATCGTGCAGTCGATGGTTTACTAAATCTCGTTCTTCTATTCTCTCACAAATGGTGAGGACTCGTGCAAATGACGTTCCTGACCCGGGAGATGCCGCTATCCCCACCGTCCGAGGCCGTGTCAGAGGCTAGGGGAGGGCACCGACCCGAGGTAGGGGACGAGGGCGTCCCAGAGTTGTTCCATTAGCACCCCCTAGTGGATCCGGCAGGGGATCCCATTACTGAGGAGCAGGGTGAGGTGCCCCCAGCGAATCCAGCTCCGATGGATTTCATGGCTGCACCAGGATTTCATGCGGTTCATGGACACTATGACCCAAGCTAGTTTATTTCCAGCGGATCCTGCCACATATCAGGCGGGAGGGGGAGTCCGGAATCCTACTTCCTAGGTCGCAGGACATGCAGCGACGGTATATCAGACTCCGAGTACGCTGCCCATGGGCGGAGCACAGCCGGTAGCAGCAGCACCAGAGCTTAGACCAGCTGCGGACGGCGATCCGCAGAAGCTACTCGATAGATGGACTTGATTGCACCCTCATGTCTTCGAAGGTGATAGGGGCAAGGATGCTCAGGACTTCATTGATAGGTGTAGGGACAAACTGCACAACATGAGGATTCTGGAGTCCCATGGAGTTGATTTTACTACCTTTTAGCTAGAGGGCAGGGCCCGCAGATGGTGACAGTCATTTATCCTTGGTAGGCCAGCAGGTTCCCCTCCTATCACATGGGAGCAGTTCACTCAGCTTTTCCTGGACATGTATATTCCACTCTTAGAGAGGGAAGAGCTGCGGTATTAGTTTGAGCAGCTGGAGCAGGGACATATGTCAGTGACAGATTACGAGGCCAGGTTTTCAGAGTTGTCTCGTCATGCCCTTATGATACTTCCTACTGATGCCGAGAGAGTGCAGAGGTTTGTAGCTGGTCTACACTCAGGTATTAGGGCCAACATGGACCGAGAGGTGGAGATGGGTACTCCATATCAGCTTGTGGTCGAGATAGCTTGCCGGATTGAGGGTTACCGATCAAGGGACAGAGAGCAGGGTCAGCAGGACAAGAGAGGTAGATTTTCTGGAGATTTCAGAGGTGCCCCAGCTAGGGGTAGAGGCCAGCCCAACAGGCCTCCATATTCAGCTCCTCCACCACCTCCCCGTGGTGCTCCAGTGAGGCCTTATTTCAGCGCCATGTAGGAGAGTTCTTACCGCCCACCAGCCCTTCAGGGTTCCTCCAGCGGGTATTCAGGTCATCAGAGGTCTTCTAGTCCTTACTTCAGTGCTATGCCTGAGGGTTCTCACCGTCCCCCAGCTATCCAGGGTTCTTCTTCAGGGCAGCAGGCCATGCCACCAGTGAGATGTTATGAGTGTGGAGATTCAGGCCACATGAGGAGGACTTGTCCTAGGCTTTGGGGCAAGACTGTTCAGCAGAGTTACCAGCCTACATACCCAGCACCGGCGCCCTGTCCACCCAGAGGTGGAGGACAGGCTGGTAGAGGTCGTCCCAGAGGTGGAGGCCAGGAAGAGGGAGCTCATCTAGCTCCTATTCAATCCAGTGGAGGTCAGTCTTCAGGTACACCAGCCAGATTCTATGATATTTCGGCCCGAGCAGATGCAGTGGCCTCAGACGCCGTGATCACAGGTACTATTTCAGTATGTGGTAGGGAGGCATCCGTGCTATTTGATCCAGGATCCACTTATTCATATGTGTCAGCCTTATTTGCTTGTTTTCTGGATGTTCCTCGATAGTCTTTGGATTCTCCTATATATGTGTCCACTCCTGTGGGCGATTCTGTGGTGGTAGACCAGATCTATCAGTATTGTGTGATCACATTATGTGGGTTCGAGACTAGAGCGGACCTCCTGTCGCTCGACATGGTTGATTTTGAGATTATCTTGGGGATGGATTGGCTATCTCCCTATCATGCCATCTTGGATTGCCATGCCAAGACGGTTACTTTGTCCATGCCTGAGTTGCCTAAGCTGGAGTGGAGAGGTCCCTCAGTTAGTGCAACCAGTAGAGTTATTTCCTTCCTGAAGGCTCGACATATGGTCGAGAAGGGTTGTCTGGCGTATCTTTCTTATGTGCGGGACACCACCGCCGAGTCTCCGATGATTGATTCAGTGCCAGTTGTTCGAGAGTTTGTTGATGTATTTCCTTCAGACCTTCCGGGCATGCCTCCGGATCGTGATATTGATTTCTGCATTGATGTAGCTCCAGGCACTCAGCCTATTTCCATTCCCCCGTACCGTATGGATCTGAAAGAGTTGAAGGAGTTGAAGGAGCATCTTGAGGAGTTTTTGGCTAAGGGGTTTATCATACCGAGTGTGTCGCCGTGGTGCTCCAGTCCTATTTGTGCAGAAGAAGGATGGGTCTATGCGGATGTGTATTGACTACCGACAGTTGAACAAGGTCACCATTAAGAACAAGTATCCATTGCCGCATATCGATGATTTGTTTGATCAGTTGCAGGGTTCTAGGGTATTTTCTAAGATTGACTTGAGGTCGGGGTACCACCAGCTGAAGTTTCGAGCCTCGGATGTACCGAAGACTGCTTTCCGTACGAGATATGGCCACTATGAGTTCCTGGTGATGTCCTTTGGCTTGACTAATGCCCCAGTAGCATTTATGGATTTGATGAACAGGGTGTTTAGGTCGTATATTGATTCTTTTGTCATCGTCTTCATTGACGACGTTTTGATTTACTCACGTATCCTGGGCGAGCACGAGCAGCATTTGAGAGTTATGCTCCAGACTTTGCGAGAACAGAAGCTATATGCTATGTTCTCGAAGTGTGAGTTCTGGTTGGATTCCGTGGCATTCTTGGGGCATGTTGTATCCGGAGAGGGTATCAAGGTTTATCCCAAGAAGATTGAGGCAGTTCAGAGTTGGCCACGCCCTACTTCAGCTACAGAGATCAGGAGCTTCTTGGGTCTAGCAGGCTACTATCGATGATTTGTGGAGGGTTTTTCATCCATTGCAGTCCCATTGACTAGATTGACTCAGAAGAATGCCCCGTTCCGATGGTCTGACGAGTGTGAGGCGAGCTTTCAGAAGCTCAAGACGGCATTGACCTCAACACCAGTTCTAGTATTGCCTTCCGGTTCTGGAATGTATACAGTGTATTGCGACGCTTCACGCGTTGGCTTGGGATGTGTATTGATGCAGGAAGGGAGATTTATTGCTTATGCTTCGCGCCAGCTGAAGGTTCATGAGAAGAATTACCCTGTGCACGATTTGAAGTTGGCGGCGATTGTTCATGCTCTTAAGATTTGGAGGCATTACTTTTATGGGGTGTCTTGTGAGGTTTATACAGACCACCGCAACTTGCAACACTTGTTCAAGTAGAGGGATCTTAATTTGAGGAAGCGCAAGTGGCTTGAGTTGCTGAAGGATTATGACATCACCATTCTTTATTATTCGGGCAAGGCAAATGTGGTCGCCGATGCTTTGAGCAGGAAGGTGGAGAGTATGGTTAGCTTGGCTTATATTGCAGCGGAGGAGAGACCTCTAGCCTTGGACATTCATTCCTTGGCTAATCGCCTGGTGAGATTGGACCTTTCAGAGCCTCGTCGAGTTCTGGCACATGTGGTTGCTCAGTCTTCATTATTGGGGGAGATTAAGGCTCGACAGTTTGATAATCCGTATTTGGCAGAGCTACGGGAAATAGTGGTTCAGGGTGGTGCCAAGGAGGTTACCATTGGCGAGGATGGTGTTCTGAGGCTCCAGGGTCGTTTATGTATTCCTAATGTTGATGTCCTGAGGGGGAGGAGTTTTGAGGAGGCACACAGTTCTCGGTATTCTGTTCATCCTGGTGCTACGAAGATATATCACGATTTGAAGCAGCATTACTGGTGGAGGCGGATGAAGAAGGACATTGTGGAGTATGTGGCTAGGTGTCTTAACTGCCAGCAGGTTAAGTATGAGCACCAGAGGCCAGGAGTCTTGCTTCAGCAGATGCCCATTCCTGAGTGAAAGTGGGAGCGCATCACTATGGACTTCGTGGTTGGGTTGCCTCGGACTTTGCGGAAGGTTGATGCGGTTTGGGTCATTGTGGATAGATTGACCAAATTGGCACATTTCATTCCAGTGGCTACTATTTATACTTCTGAGAGGCTAGCCCAAATGTACATTCGGGAGATAGTCCGGTTGCACGGTGTGCCGGTGTCCATTATATCAGATCGAGGTCCTCAGTTCACCTCGCACTTCTGGAGAGCATTGCACAGTGGGTTGGGCACCCAGATAGACCTCAGCACAATATTTCACCCTCAGACTGATGGCCAGTCGGAGCGTACAATTCAGATATTGGAGGACATGCTTAGGGCATATGTGATTGACTTTGGAGGTCACTGGGACCAGTTCTTGCCTTTGGTCGAGTTTGCTTACAATAATAGTTATCAGTCCAACATCGAGATGGCTCCATTTGAGGCTTTGTATGGTCAGCGATGTTGTTCTCCTATCGGGTAGTTTGAGCCTGGCGAGGCTAAGTTATATGGCACCGACCTGGTGAGGGATGCTCTGGAGAGGGTGAAGTTGATTCAGGAGAGGCTCCGCACAGCACAGTCCAGATAGAAGAGTTACGCGGATCAGAAGGCGCGTGATGTGTCATTTGTGGGGGGGGGGGGATACGGTCTTGTTGAAGGTCTCACCGATGAAGGGTATTATGAGGTTCGGGAAGAAGGGCAAGCTGAGCCCGAGGTTTATAGGTCCTTTCGAGGTATTGAGGGGAGTTGGGGAGGTTGCTTATGATCTTGCCTTACCACCCAGCTTATCAGGAGTTTATCCGGTTTTTCATGTATCCATGATCCGGAGATATCACGCCGACTTCTCTCACATGGTTGATTTTAGCACTATTCAGTTGGATGAGAGATTGGGCTACGAGGAGGAGCCAGTTGCTATTATTGACAGACAGGATCGCCAGTTGAGATCCAAGAGAGTTTATGCTGTGAAGGTCCAGTGGAGGGGCCAACCAGTCGAGGAGGCGACTTGGGAGTCCGAGGAGGACATGCGGAATAGATATCCACACTTATTTGGTACTTCAGGTACGATTCTAGACCCGTTTGAGGACGAACGTTTGTTTAAGAGGTGGAGAATGTAACGACCCGACCGGTCGTTTTGCGTATTCGGACCCCGTCCCCCTAAATAAGACCTTCCGTAGCGGCTTATAGTTATTTATGACTTGCGGGGATGGGTGGTTCGGGATTCGAAAGTGTTTAGAGTGGTATAGGAACACTTGGTTCCTTAAGTTTGGCCTTTAAGGCCAAGTTTGACTTCGGTCAACATTTTTAGTAAACGATCTCGGAATCGAGTTTTGACGGTTCCGGTATCTTCGTATGATGATTTCAGACTTGTACGTATGTCCGAAATGGGTTTTGGATGACCCGGGAGCGTTTTGACGCCAAATAGCGAAAATAGAGTTTCCTTAAGTTCATAATTTGGTTTGGAATGTGTTTTTGTGTTATCAAGGTCCGAACGGAACTCTGAGACCGTGAATATTTCCGTTATGTCATTTATGACTTGCTTGCAAAATTTGGTGTCATTCCGAGTAGTATAGGTCGGTTCGGCGCATTGAAGCCGAATTCAAGAACTTAAAGTTCTTAAGTTTGATTCTAAGGGGTTTGAGGGGTGATTTTTGAGTTTTAGCGTTGTTTCGGGTGTTCCGAAGGCTCGAGCGAGTCCGTAATACAATTTAGGACTTGTTGGTATATTTGGACGGGGGCTCGGGTGGGCCCAGGTGCCTCCCGGGCACCAAACGAGGCCAAAAACTAGCAGCCTTAACTGCTGGTGCACCTGAACTGGTGTGACCGCAGGTGCAGTTGCCCAGTCGCAGGTGCGAGACCGCTTGTGCGGTCCAGGCTTCATAGGTGCGGCCCAGGGGAGAAGGTTCATTATCGCAGGTGCGGACATGATTTCGCAAGAGCGGAGCCGCAAGTGCGGGCCTCCCTCCGCAGGTGCGATCCCAGGACTTCTTGGCCACTTTCGCAGGTGCAAAATCACTGATGGCAGTGAGTTCTTTAAACACGGGACTTAACCATTCTTCACCCCATTTCTTCCACCATTTTCGAGTTTGGGAGCTTGAGAGGGAGCCAAACGACCTAGCTACTAGAGGTAAGTTATTTCCACTCAAATGTTTGTTAAATACATCAATTCCTAGGTAGATTAACACCCTAATTAGTGTAAATCAAGGGTTAGAGTAGAAACCTAGGGCTTGAGGAATTTCAGGGAATTTTCCCACTTATTCACCATGAAAACATACAAAAATCATATATTAATGATCATTAGGCTCTGGGTGAGTGTTTCCTTCGAGAAATTTGGAATCCGAGTGTGCGGGCCCGGGGGTGAATTTTGGGATTTCTTCAAGAATGATGAATTTACTAAATAAGTTGGAGAATTTCCATAATTTGAGCATGAATTGATATATTTGTATAACATTTGGCTAGTTTCGAGTCCTCGGGTGTAGAGTTCAGAGTTTTGGGCGCGTTCTTTGTCCGAGAAGTAGATTCGTCACGAGGTGAGTCTCTTTTCCAACCTTGTAAGAGGGAATCGCCCCCATTGGTAATTATAAATGATTGAATTGTCCTTATTTGCGGGGGCTACGCACGCACGAAATGGCGAGAGTTCGTGCGTAGCTACTACTATGTTATGCCGGGTAGTTTTTAGGACTCACAAGCATGCTCCTTGCATGTATCCCTAACGGTATTTTGAGTTGTTTATTATTCTTGAACTAGCATGAGAATACTAGGGAGTTATATTCAATTTACTGTTGCCTTAGTTTTGTTTCCAAGTATAATCTCTGTTGAATTCCTGAATTTTCTGATAACTCTGTGTATGTATATGTAACGACCCAGCCGGTCGTTTTGTGTGTTGGGACTCCGTTCCCGTGAATGACTCTTTCCATAGCGGCTACTCGTGCCTTATGAATTATGTGGGCAGGTAGTTCGAGATTCAGAAGTGATTTGGCCAGTTCAGGAACGCTTGGTTCTTGAAGGCTAGCCTATTTGGCTAATTTTGGTTCCGAACAACATTTTGAGCAAACGACCTCGGAATCGAGTTCTGACAGCTCCAGCAGCTCCGGATGATGACTTTGGACTTTGGAGTGTGTTCGCCTTGGGTTTCTTATGACCCGGGAGTATTTCGGCACCTGAATTGGAATTCAGGATTTTATGTGATTTAGAATTTAGCCTGGAATTGGACCTCATGATATCATGGGCNATCGGGGTAAAAAACCAGCAGTTGCACAGCTGGTGGGAAATCTTCTGGTGTGACCGCACTTGCGGTCCATGAGCCAGAGGCGCGAGGCTCGCACCAGTGGCTTTCCCATCGCAGGCGCGACTCCAACCGCAGGAGCGGCCTTGTTCTCGCAGGCGCGGCTCTGCATTGGCGGACTAGGCTCCGCAGGCGCGACCATTCCCCGGGGCCCAGGCCATCGCAGGCGCGGCCAAAGTCCGCAAGAGCGAGAACCCCTCCAGTGCCCAGGCCTTTTTCGCAGGTGCAACCCTTTTTCCGCAGGTGCGAGTACGCACTTGCGATCCAAGGGTCGCAGGGGCGGAAACTGCTGACCAGTCCTATAAAAAGCCCATTTCGTGATCTTTCATCCCAAAACTCGATTTTTCCTCCATTTTTGAGACCTCTAAGAGCTCCAGAGCAGTATTTCGACCTAGTTATTCAGGTAAGTGATTCCGTAACCCTCCGCATGTTAATTTCTTCAATTCTTTGGGAATTTCCACCTCCAAATTCATAGAAATTCATAAGAAATTGTTGGGGAGAATAGAGGGTTTTGAGGAAAATGCAAATTCTGATTTTAGGGCCATTGTATGATGATTAATTGAGTTGATCTTGATCCTTAGGCGATGTAGAGCGCATTTCTTCAAGAATTATAATTTTNAGGGGGAAATGTCCCCTAGGCTCTTTGTTGCTAATTGTGCTTGTTGAGGGGGATACGTACGCACCCCATGACGAGAGTCCGTACGTGGCATCTATATTGTATGTTGGGTAGCCGTAGGATCCACGAGCATGTTCTAACTGTTTGTTTGATATTATCTGATGTTTTGTACGAGTTATTACTGATATATGATGAAATTGAGCTATGATAGCTGCGAATAAATTGTACATAGTATTCAGATAAGAATTATGGACTTCATCAATTGAGTAATTGTGTTACTCCTAATATAATTGATAAAGAGCAAGGAGTAAATGAGATAAGCCTTAATAATGAGCTGTTGAGATAAATGAAGGTGGTTGAAATTCCTTCTTGTACTTGAATTGTTCCATCAATGGTAATATTATGAGCAAAGAGGATAATATGATGAAAATCCTAACTTTGGCTATCCAGTGAGATGTGAGTATCCGATCCCGTTGAGAGTGGGCGAGTCGGTACCACAGTGTCTAAATAT
>MDKH01008805.1:0-14756 GCA_005239495.1 Nicotiana undulata | reverse complement strand
CGTTGGTGCTCGGCAAGTATGGCCCAGGTGCTAGTCATGATCCTCCAGTTTGGGTCGTGACATATTCAATGCTAAACTAGCTTCGATATAAACCAGCATCATCAAGATGAACTTATCTTGATTTCATAATCTGAAATTTATGCTCTTAATTGATAAAAGCAATTTCAAATGTCAAACTGCAGGCTGACAATAAGGCACGTGTAACCATCTCATATATGCATCTATAAGTGGTTCACATGATAGGTGAATGGGCCCATATTCACCTTTTATATATTTTAGATTAGGAGTCTTAGTCCCAACTTTAGCTGGTATAATCAATTTATTTTGAGAACAAGCAATACAAGAGAATTCTTGAAGAATCTTCTAGTTCTTCAGTATATGCTTATTTGAATTCCCAAATAGCTCATCTAAAAATGGCAAATGAAAACTTCAGGTTTATCATGACATGTGTTATCTCTTAGTAAACTTCTGGTTTACTATGGCATAAACTTTTGTATTAGCAAATTTCTGATTTACTGCGGATAGTTTTGCCTCAGTAAAACTTCTGGTTTACTGTGACTGCTATTGCATTAGTAAACTTCTGGTTTACGGTGATACATGATGTAGTACAAATTGAAGAATAAGGCGGGTAACTTCTCACATACATATTATTTTACCCCATATGATTGTGGAAACATGAAGATTTTCAATCTTCCAATCATTTGTAGTCTCAATATGATTTCCATTTGTGTTAGTATACTTCAGGTTTACTACAATATATGTTTGACCATAATCATATAATATGAATGACATATTTGTATATAAGCTCTTCGAGAGCCTTCGTTTATTATCCACAATCTAATATTTATCAGACACTACTGGTGTCATGTGTCTTCTAGACAAGCAGTTAGCTCTTCAGGAGTTATTGATACATTTTGTACTATCAAATATGACTCAGACACTTCTGGTATCATGAGAGAAAATCGTAATCAAATAAATAATATAAAGACAATTCTAAATTATAAATGTAAGAAATTAAGAATTTCAGTAATTTTACCACCAACTTTGTGACGAATGTCTCCTTCAGGGAGAAATGCCATTAACATCTGAATATTTTATATCTAAGCGGCAACCACATAGTCAATACATCCTTCAGGGAAAGATATATGAGTTGTTATTTCGTACGGAAAACTCAATAACTAACCATAATATATTAATGTGGTGCAGTAGAAAACATTTTACAAGAATGCATTTGCCTTAGAATAATACTTAATCAAATTTTCAAGATGTTTTACGTACAACAGGTATGTGCGGCAATGATTTTTATGCCACAAAATAATATTTATATCCTCTGTTATTCTAGCTCTTCAGGAGGTGAGTAGAGGTATTTCTTCATTCACTCCAGGGAATGAAAATGTGCTTAAAAAATAACTTTGAATAGCTCATTATTTTGTTTAAGCACGGAAATACACACTTTCATAATATTTTCCTACTTCAGGAGAAAATTTCAATTGTGTTACTTCTTCAGGAGAAAATTTAAAATACGAAATATTAAGTATATATTCTCTCAATCATATTACCTCTTCTGGAGGTGAATTGAAATATATTTACATCAAAAGCGCATTCATATATTGTCACATTCACTTCAGGTAATGGATTAATATTTATCAAAAGTTCTCATCCTTCAGGGAATGGAATATAATTATTTGAACGTGCATTAATCACACCAAATTGTGTGATGGCTTAGAACCTCTTTTAAGATAATGCTACTTCAGGAGCAAATCGAGGCATGCAAGTAATATAGAGAAATTTTCTCTAACTTATCTTCAATTGTAACCATAGAAAGCCTAAATTATCACTTATGGTGGTCATAGGCATATACCACTTCTAGTGGTTAAAAAAACTTAGTTACAATGAGATATACGAAATATAACCACTTCCGGTGGTTGTATATTTCTTGCAAACTCTGCTGGAGTTTAAGTGAATCTAATAATGTTACTCATTTTGTAATCCTTTATTAAAATAATCAAAAGGTAAATAAGTACCAAAATAGCGACTGTATAAATATACATAGCCCCCAAACGTTTTTCACAGAAACTGCTGGGGTAGTCTCGCCATCATATAGTAGCTTAAGTAAAATCATTTTTTTTTCTTTCTAATTTCACGAGATCTCATCCAAGTAAAATGGAATCTACATCATTATTTGGCTAGAAAGATGTGACTAATATACATGATAAACATATATTTAGAACAAGAAAGTTCATACCTTGGATACTTTCAAAGATATGCTCGATATGGCAGAGTCTCGTGCTGATAACGTGTTATAAAATAACAACTGTAAAGCAAATAAACTAAAGACAAGTATAGAGAGAAACTGATATATTATTGAACTTTCAAACTGATGTACATAATGAACTGAAATCTCCTCTATTTATAGAAGAAGGAAGCTGTTGTGTAAGCTGCTACTGCAAGCTACTGTGTAAGCTGCTACTGCAAGCTGTTGTGTAAGCTACTGCAAGCTGCTGTGTAAGCTGCTTGTAAGTTGCTGTGTAAGTTGCTACTGCAGGTTGCTGTGTAAGCTGTTTGTAAGCTGCTACTGTACCAGACATAGATAATCTTCTACCGGGGATAATATTTATCCATAACTGAGTAACGAAATGATAAGCTTATTCAGGAAGCTTATTTCCAATAGAGTACCAAGTAGATAAACATATTTACGACGGAGTCCCATATGAATAAGCTTCTTCAGGAAACTTATGAACATCCATAATATAATATATATTTATAACATCAAATAATTACAGGTTGCATGTAACTTATTTTTGGAGGGACAAGCAATGACCATTTACATTTTGAATTCAAATATTAGTTTACTAAAAATGTTAATTTATTATATACATTAGTTAGTATCCACTTTATTATTCTAACAAGTGTTACTAAGGCTTAGGCCTCATTTACTTTTTTAAAATTAAGACGTTTGAATCTGAATACACCTTTGAATATCAAGATGTGTATTAAGATTATAACATGTGAATCTGAATACACATCTGAATGTTAAGATGTGTATTAAGATCTGAATACTAAATGATTAAGGTTGTTTGATTTTCAACATCTGAATGTATAAAATTTATGTTTATTCGAAAATTAAAACATAAAATTCAAATAGAATACTAATTAATCTAATATTCCATCACTAAAATATATAGCTTTTTAAAATATGATAGTTGCTGGAGGTGATGACTAACGGTTGTGCTTGTGAATGCCGACTAAATACGGTGGTCGGTGGTAGATTTGGTTGATGGTGGTAGTTTAGGGTAGTAGCTTGTGGTGATTGGTAGTGGTAGATATTATGATTGAGGATGGTGGTGGTGGGTGGTGATAGTTAATAATGGAGGGTGGTGGTGGTGGTAGTTCTGATTGAAAAAGATGGTGATGGTATTTTATAATGATGGGCAGTGTCAACTATGGTTTTTGATGGTGATGGGGGTAGTTAGTTGTGGTTTTTGAGGTGGATGTGTGTTGGTTGTCGTTGAGAATGATGGTGGTGGGAGTGGTGGGTGGCGGTAGTTGACAATGGGCGATTATGATTAAGAATGATGGTGGTGGTGGTTGAGTATGGTGGTAGTTGGTGTCATGATGGTAGTTGATAATGGTAGACGGTGGCGGCAGTTAATAATGAATATAGATGATAGCATCTTAATGAAATTAAGTCTCTATTATAAATCTTAATGATACTGACCTATTCAGACCCATTAAGTGATTGTGAAGTAAAAAAACAAACACACTTAACGATTAAGATCTGACTAATTAAGATTCAAAATTTAAAAAACGCACTTAATGTCTGAGATCTGAATGATTAAGATCCATACCTCCACTAAGTGCAAACAAATAAGCCCTTAACTATCTTTTGCACAAATTATGTGATACTTGACGTAAAATATTCGTGCAGCGCACGAGTATAGAGTCTAGTATTATTATAAAAGTGGGAACCCTTTAACATAAAAGTTGAATTACCAAAATGCTCTTCTTAAGAACTAATCTAAATAATATTCTAAAAACAACCAAGCCAACGTTTCATGTTCTTTGTTAAAAGTCACCTTCATTCCTTTTTGTATTTGTAGACATGTAAAATTAATGGGGTCTAATCCATATAAAATTTGGATTAAATTCAATTGGGTTAAATAATTAAGTTGGGCTTTACAAGTTAAATTAGTCAATTTTATTATTAAACCCAAAGTCCATTTCATCTTAAGGCCCAGACTCATGCCATGTGACATGGCATATTCAGTCAAACTCCATGCTAATAAGATGACGCCACGTGTTAAATGATGTGGCAATCCAAGTAAAAATACAAGAACCAACCACATGTCGCCAAGTGGCTAAAATGACATGGGCCAATCAGAATCAAGCAAGAGAGTTCTTATGTAACTTGACTTCCATCCTCTACAACTATAAATAGAGGGGTTGCATAACTCTCAAGGGACATTCAGAGTTGGAGAAGAACACTCTGCTATTGGTGAAAGCATCCACAAACAGAGAGATCAATCATCAAGTGCTTAGTTCTTCAACAAAGGAGTGATCAACGGAGTTCTTCCCGGAGATCAACCCGTAACAACAAAGTGATGCTCAACGTTCTTGGTGGTTACATACATCACAAGGAGGTCTGCATCATCCTACATTCGAGAAAGACGCTTCTCAAACTCTCGAATTACGGAGAATTTCATAGAGGAGAATCAAGGGACAAAGAATTGTACTCACAAATATTTATCAATAAAATCTCTTTTTCTTCATATTATTTTTGTTGCAATTTATTTTTCGTACTACGAAAATTTGTTGCGAACGGTATTCCATTCACAAAATGGAGATGAAAAGCTACAAACCCTATAAAAATGAGATCCATAGTGAAAAACAAAAAGAAAAACGACAAGCTCATAGCCATACATTAGTTTGTAAGGGTTCTTTAATTTTGCACCGGAAAATGAAAGTTAACAATGATCTTCACACCATCCTCGACAAATAACATCGTGAGACATTTTACGATGGAGTTTCAACGTGTTTAGGTAAAGGAGATTTCATTGGTTTTCAAGGAATTTTTTTATATATGTCAGTATCATTAGAAGTTTCGACATGTTCCATTATTTACAATGGTATTTTGGTCTTCTCTTTCACATAATGTCCTTGTAATTTTAATTAACTTTCTCTAATGGAAAAGGACCTTTCCTATATATATATATATATATATATATATATATATATATAAAGTATTTGTTGGTGAACTTTATTTCTCTGTACATACAACCTTGTTGAGATTCTTTATAGATTGATAGAGTTAAGAGACTTCCAATTTCCAGTTAATTGATAAACATGGAATAAAAACTTTTAATATATTTCTTGTTTGATTTATGGTTTAGTGTGATTCGTCTTAAAATTTGTGGAAACTCATGAATTATTTAATATTCTACCATTACAATTGTGAGCACGTGATTTTTCACCCATCATATACTTTTACAAATTCGATACAATAAATTAATTTTACAAATTCTTGTTGAATTTTTAATGATTAATTGTGAATGGTTTGCATCTGCATATTCATAATTCATTTTTTTTTAAATTATTAAAATTGCATCACTATTAAGGAATTACAAATTCATTATTTATAATTAATTGAACAACAAACAGATGATGATTATTTGATATAATGTAGTTTTAAAAACTAATTGCTAAAATTAATTATTTTATCCAATAAATCATAGATCTAATTATGGATATAAAATTAATTGTTTTATCCTTAATTAATCTGTGATTAAATGAAAATAAGGTTCAGAATTAATTATTACATTTTTTCTAATTTAATTAGGGTTGGTTTTTAATTAAATTAGTTGAGGTTAACTATAGAGTGTTAAGTAGGACCTGAGCTAACTTGCCCAGGCCCAAAAGGTGGTTTTTACACTACACAAACGACCCCAGGCCAATCTCTATACCCTCCAGCCCAATTAACCAAACGACCCAGCCCAAGATCACCTGGTCCAGACCCCCGTTGCCCAAAACGACCCCGTTTAAGTAAAAATTAATCCCAGCCGTTGATTTAGTGGAATCCAACGGCTGGGAACTAAGGATTAATTGGTATATAACTGTTTCAAGCCACCCCCTATCCCATTTTGCCTAAAGTCTAATACCCCCATTTCCCCATCCGTCTCTCCCTCCTCTCTCTTCACCTCACAGGAGTCGTCGTCCCCCGCCTTAGCTCCACCGTTCCTCCGCCGTGGTCCGCCGACCGGAAATCGCCTCTGGCGGCGGAGCTCAACCAAACTCCGCCAAAACTTCATCCTACAATCTTCTCCTCACCCTCAACCACTTCCCATCCTTAATTTCCCCAAAAATCACCCGTTTCTTAGTAATTTCAGATCTAAGAATCGGAACCCTAAGAAACCAAACTCCGGCTGATTCAGATATAACCAACGGCTCAGACCTTCATGAGTCAATTGCTCTTGACAAGAGCAATTGATTCATGTGGGTTTGACTCGTTTTTAAACCCACTGGAATTCGGCCAAAGTCCGGCGAGTCAAAGTTTTCCGGCCAAAACCCCTCAAACGGGTATCCCTTTTCCTTTCTATATCTTTCTTTTTAGTTATTTAGTACAAAACCATAAATATGTTGTTGTTGTTCGATCGCCGTTTTTCACACTATTGCATCACTGTTTTAGTTTTAAAATTTCTTATTATCGTCAGTATTGTTTCGTAGGATACATGATTTAGGGTTTTACTTTGTTTTTGATTGGCTCATGTGTGATACTGATTCTCCCCACACCCCCCACCCCCACCCCCACCCAAGCTAAATCCTCGAGATATATGTATGTTTGTGGATTTCTATTGTAAACAAGCATGAATGTTTAACTGTTAAATCCCTGAACTCATGTGTTTAAGCTGCTGATATTGCATCTTCTTATGAAAATGTAACATCCTTTATTGTAATTTGATTAGTTGCTTGCTCATGTATGGTTTGAGGTTAGCCCTTGCTTTTGTTGCCTATGTTATTAGTCACAATTAGGCGTTGATGTCCAATTAATTATAGGCTAATCTAATTTCAACTCTTAGGTTAGATTGGCACAGTCAATCAACCTAAACAAACTAACCCCCACCTAGGCTCAAGTAGAAACTAAAACAGACCTTAATATAAGAAAATTGACTAAGTCTAATAGCTTAACTAATTTTCATTAATTAACCTAAAATCCTAAACGAGTCTGAAATCAATTAGTAGTTGAGAACCTAATCAACTAACCTAATCCTAGTTAAAAATAACTATTAGTTTTAATTAACTAAAGTAAGCTAATTAGGATTAACTAACTAGAGTTAATAGTAAGCTCAAGTAAACCTAACCCTAGTTACCTAAGGGTAATTCTAGGGACTCTAAGGAATATTTTAGGACTTTTAGTTGAAGGAATCTTGGGTGTAACAACCCAAGAGCCTTCTAAAATTTGATAATCAGATCTTTAGGGGTTAATAAGGTCATTTATAAAGGCTGGAATTTGCTAGAATAAGGGCAGTTGTCCCAAAGGATAAGGGTGACAGCTTCCTTAGTACTATTTCAGCCCATTGGGATAGGGAATATGCCAAGCATATCCTATCCCCAAATCCCTTATATATACACCCACTTTTTACTATTAGACGACCTTCTTTTTTACACTCTATTATGTCGCACCCCCCTCTTTCCTCGCGGAGATCGGGTTCAAGACATTTGGGTTGAGGCAACTCTTTCCTTTTGGGAAAGGGGTTTGCATTTTTGAGAGTCGCCACCTAACGATTTTAACGGTGCGTTAGGGCACCTAGGGGTTCATTTACAACTACGTTGTTAACCAGAGATAGGGTAAGGGCTTGAAATTATCCCAATGGGAAGGTGTTCGGCACCCCTCAAGATCCACAAGTGTGGTTCCCCGCCAAATAGTTTTGTGAATTTGTACAATTAGCAAACAAACAAATAAAGGCTCAAATAAGAGGGGATTTAAATCTTGAGCATGCAACTGTTTGAAAAACGTTATAGAAAGGCTAAGTTTTGAAAAAGAGTTACAATCTAAACATTAAAGTAAAGGACATCCTAGGTTTGTAATAATGTGGATCACATCAGTACAATACCCGGTAATCACTCCTCGAAGAGGGGCTACACGTGGTATTAGCGCACCGGTCATCATATCCACATTCTACCCTTTCTCACCCCATGAAGGTAATTAAAGTGCGTGTTGGTCACGAACTCTATTGCGTGCTATTACCCGTCCCTTCCTATTAGTACCGGAGGAGGTTAGGACTACTATCCTAAAGGGAGGTACTAGACAGACCCTCAGGTTTAAAAGCTAAAATTCTAAAGCGACAAGTAAAGAACACGCAAGACTGCAGTAAATAGGAACACATAGGAGCACATAATAGGCTCAAATTTACCTCCACAGATAATGCACATAATTAGCACGACTCAAACACATATAAGGGCAAATTTATAGCTCAGAACCTAAGGCATGGTGTCTAAGTGAGTTTAGAGAATAAACAGGCATGCAGATTTGTTTTTGTCACTTAGAAACAGGCCCTAATCGGTTTGCCTACTTATTTTAAGACCTGTTAAGCATTAAGCAATATACACACAGACAACTTTCCATTTTTATCAATCTATTCACCTAAGGCTTGCCTAGGCGTGGGACAGTGTATAATAGTTACCAGAATTAAGAAAAATCTGTTATGAATTGTGTGCCTAAACATGTTGTTCTAGGTGTTGTGAATATATATGATTATTGCCGGTTGTTTAGAGTAAAACTGTTTTATGCCCTTTTTCATGCATCAATAGTTAGACTAAGTGTAATTGAGCGAGTGAGATCCTATAACATGATATCTAATGCGCATACAAGGCAGGATGATTTATATGCATAATTCCTACAAAAATAGGTTATCTAAATGCAAAGCAGTCACAGTATTGGACATGATTTTGAATGCACAGGAACAACAATTTATATTGAGTTTATTATCCTGGGAGTAGGATTTCTAAGTGGTAGGCGTGAACATAAATTAGAGACATGCTGTTTGTTAAAGTAGTAAATATGAAAGCCTTAAAGACATGGTAGCTTGGCATGGTTTCAGAGTATGCAAGAGTGACGGTTTATTAGTTGCTTACCTAAGACAGGAGTTCTACGTGCAATATGGTAAAGTCCAAATTTGTTAATACTCGTTTAAGGCAGTATTTAGATTTAGAATGCATGAACATAATCACATGGCAACATTTTTTGTTATTTACTGAACAGGAAGTGACATAACAACATTGAGGCAAAGTGTTGAAAACAGATTCATGAAGTCCTAAAAGCATGATTTCTAATGCACACATGAGTCCTAAGCATGATTCCTATTGCACACACAGGTAATGTAAGCCTAATAGCATGGTTTCTACCCCTTATAGCATGCATGGTTATCCCTTCTCCCTTTTTCACTATCCATCCCCAAAGTTGTTTACAATAAGTTATTACAGACCAAGGATTATGAAATACATAATTGAAATAGAGAAAAACAAGAAGCTATACTATAAAGAGCCTACATATAGGACCAAGTCCCCCAAACCTCATTGCCATATGATATTTCACAGCCTTTCATAATCCGGGTGTGTCAAAGTTCCTTAAGGACCTCAAGAGTTCCCGGGCAATACTCACACCCATACTTAGTTACCAAGAACTGAATGTGTGCAGTATGGAAGTGCCAGCCTCAGTGTGTCAGATTTCAGAGGGAGCTCAAGGGTCCCAAAGCAGTGCTCACACAGAGGGGGCAGAACTTATGGACTTAGGAGTAAAGTAAGAGTGCTTGACACATGTTTGAAAAAGGTTTTGACAAGAAAAAATATTGAAAAGACTCAGTTGAAGTTTATAAAAAGTATGAAAGGTGGTTTAGAAGTAAAATATTTTTGAACAAAAGTAGGGTAATTAACAGACAATGGACTAAATATCCACAGGTTCAGCAAAACCAAATCACAATACTTCACACAGGGATCATTGGGGATTAGGGACAAGTAGAGCATGTATGGTGAACATATAACATGCAGAAGCATAGAAGTTTCAAAGAAGAGCAGTCAATAGGTCATAAGTTCCAGAATTGCTAATGGTTGCATAGAGTCAGAAGTGCTAGGGGGGGGGAGCTAATGGGTTGTGTATAACTAACAATATGGATTTTCAGAACCAACACATAATCAAACACTTAAAGTGACAAATCAGTTTTGAAAGGTGGATGCATATCAAAACTAGACAACAAGTAGACAAGCATTCAAAACAGGGTAGAACCTCATTGAGATGGACTACCAGGGGAAGTAAACATGTTCAGGAATATCCTAAGAGGGTTAGACATAACTAGCATGCTAGATGAAGCAGTAGTGTAAATATGTTAGTTACATGTTGAGCAGCAAAACCATAGATAGAAACAGATTACAAACATGATAAACTGAAGAAGTAAAAGAAACATATTGGTTTTGGGACTTGAATTTAAAATCAGAACATACCAATAAAGAGGCTAAACACAAAGTGAGGAACAGGAGAGTGCAATAATTAGCCTTGGCTTGTAGCCGGCTAATTTAGTAACAGTAGCAAGTAGCAAGAAAGAAAGAAGAGAAGCTTTGAGTGGGAGAGAGTTTTTTTAACTCATGCCCTCTCGTTAATGAGAAGAGAAGTGTATTTATAGTTTAAAACTAAGTAGAGAATAAGGCAAGAATCATAGTTCAGTAGTAATTATAGAAATAAGTACCAATTAGAATCATATCAGTATAAGGACTCCCTTTAATTAAGGAGTCCAACTCAAACGGTAATAGACAAGTGGTAAAATAAGGCAAGAGAATCGTATGAAGCTGATTATAATCAGCAAGGAAACATCATAGGTATAATACATGTATATCACACATAATAGAGACTAGGTTCATCATGCTTTATTTAAGGAAAAATGCTTAAAATCAGTTAACAGCATAATTGACCATAAAATAAGGTCATAAAATATTTCACAAGTCAAAATCAGTAGAGAATCATGCGAGATTGATGAAGAATTAATCACGAGGATTCGGGGACTCGCAAATAGAAAGTATTGTTGATTTAGGATAAATTAGCACAAATTATGAGATCAAACAGAATAAAACTCACAAAAATCAACGCTAAGAAGTCGGGTGGGGTAAAATCATAAGAATCAGAGATTCACATAACATGAATTAGAGAATAAACATAATACAGGCAGGAGAAGTGAAGATTCAGAGACATTGATGAACAAAGATAGAGTAGGATCACATAATAAGCATGAATGATAACAAGCAAACATAGGGTAAAAGTCATGGAATCACAGGGTATTCATGATAACACAGTAAACATAATTGAACAAGTAAACATACTATCGAAAAGTGAACTCAGAAACCCAAGATTACGACTAAAGATCTAGGGTTTTAACAAAATCAGACAACAAGGGGGAAAAACCTCAAATAAATGTTCAAACATAAGAAGAACCACAAGATAATACTAAAAAAATCAGAAAGAAAATCATTTAAAAGGGGTTTTAAGAACCTTAGTTCTGTTTTCGAAAAATGAAGAATCGTTCAAGAAAATAGGAGAATCTTTAAAGGAACATAGGAAAAACCTCATAATACGTATAGATATATTACGAATCTAAGAGAATCAGAGGTTTAGAAGTTAGGGTTTCAAAGCGAGAACTCAGAAAGAGAGAGTTAGTGTAGAAATCACCGGATCTAGCCGGAAAGTAGTGAAAACCTTACTGGACGTCGAGCCATGAAGGCCTGAGACAGGCGAGAACAAGCCAAAGGTTTGAGTAGACTGGTCCTCGTCCCTTGAGGGCCTTAGGGAAAGCATTACCGGCGTAAAGGAGCCATAGGAGGCCTGAGGATGGTGAAGGCTCCATGGTCTCCGGTGAAGAGGCAGCCAGAGAAGACGAAGGACCTCATCGGAGGCGAAGAGGAGACTTGAAGTCTCTAGAGAGCTGGAGAGTTAGAGAGAGAGTAGAGAGATGAGTGACCGAGTGAGAATGAGGGGTCGGGGGGGTTAGTCCTAGGTTAATTATGGTAACACTAATCTAGGTCATTGATTTAAATTGATCAACGACTCAGATTGGTCGTGGGGTTGGGCCGGGTAGAGATTTAGGTTTTGGGCTGTGTTAATTGGATTAATTAAATCACATGGGTTGGGGTATTGGGTTTAATTTAGGCTATAATTAAAATTTTAAAAGTGGCTATTAGTTAAATACCCATAAGAATAGATAAATAATTAATAAAATAGACAATAATTTTGTAAAATGAAATTAATGCTAAGTAAATGAAAATTAAGGTAATTAGCTAATATCAAATATAAAAATGACTAATTATTAAATTAAAATAGCATAAAGTGTACAATTAGGCCATAATTATAAAATTACTGTAATTATAGCTAAATAATGCCAAATTGGCTAATTTGTGAAATAGTTGAATCCTAATAGGATTAAAATAACACATTGAGCTGGGGAAATATTTTGAATTTATTTATAATACAATTTATGTATAATTATTGAATAAAAATACTGAATAAATTGGAAAAGAAATTAATAAAATATGTAAAATTATGGGAAAAATATCAGTTATCATGAAAAGTGATTTTCAAGGCATATATGCAAATTTGAAAATAATTTGAGGAAAAATTGGGCATCAACAACTGCCCCTCTTTACCCGGGAAGGATGAAAGAGTTGTCGGGTAAAGATATGATGGCCAATTTTGACTGAATGAAATGGTTTGAAGAGATTTAGGCCGCACGCTAGTTTCTGAGTTGCCTACATATCCTTGGTTTTATAAGAATCAGGTTGTATGTAGTTCAGGAGCCATCAGCGAAGTATACCAATGAAGTTTTTCAAGAACGAACGCAACATACAGGGCTGGATGAATAAGCGACTTACAGGGTAGTTTGGGAGGTTTGGAGCGGGACCACTCCTGCCAGGATGGCTGTCGCTCACCGGATTACCTGCAAATGAACAATACAAGCATATATTGTGCGTAATTTAAACATGATGCAAATTCCCGTTGGACCATGGATGCTGTCTTTGGACAGTTAAGGATGACGTCCTTAGACCATGATGTCCTGGGCCATGGATTTCTTGATGCAGGATTCGCAGGACATGAAATGATGCTCTTGGGCCATGAAGATGGTGCCTCCGAACCATGACGCCTTTGAATAATGATATGCAAAATGATAAAAGAGATCCTCAGGCCATGACATGGTGTTCTAGGGCTATGAATATGGTGCCTCCGAACGATGACGCCTTTGGATAGGTTGGCGATATTTCAGCCTATAAAGATGCAATAGTGTGATGCTAACAAGACAGAGCTTAGTCTTGCGAATTAAAGGGGTAGAGCTTAGCCCGAAAGGAAAGTGAAATGAATAATGCTTGAGGCAGTGGTTGCTTTTGAAAAGTAAATTGGAGGCAGCGTTTAGCCTCGGAAGGCAGAATAGTAGCCTTATGCAATGCAGATGGAGGTAGATCTTAACCTCGGAAGGCGGGAAGGTAGCCTTATGCAAGAAGCGAATGCAGATGGAGACAACGTTTAGTCTCGAAAGGCAGAATAGTAGCCTTATGCAAGATGCGAATGGAGGTAGAGTTTAACCTCGGAAGGCAGAAAGGGAGCCTTATGCAAGATGCGAGTGCATATGGAGACATCGTTTAGTCTCGAAAGGCAGGAAGGTAGCCTTATGTCGAGATGCGAACGCGGATGGAGAAAGCGTTTAGTCTCAGAAGGCAAGAAGGTAGCCTGATGCAAGATGCGAATGCAGATGGAGACAACGTTTAGTCTCAGAAGGCAGAAAGGTAGCCTTATGCAAGATGAGAATGCAGATGGAGACGATGTTTAGTCTCGTAAGGCAGAAAGGTAGCCTTATGCAGAAAAATAAATGACAGTAGGAATTCTTAGCTGGTAATAAATTGTGGTACTGTGATTGTTGAGGGTATTGTGACTGCGGGGCATTATTGATAATGGATGACGGCAAGTGTGATGTCTTTGAGGATTGCGACCTCGAACATGCTTGTCCTTTTGTGTAGACATCGAACTTTGGCCTTTGCAGTTGCAATAAGATTTGAGACTTCTCTACGTGTTTGTTCTTTGTGCCTGCATCCACAGAAAAATCGTGAGTTTTGTAAAGGGGGAAGGTTAGTTCGTATCCCCGTTGGCTTTTCTTGACTCGTTCGGCTTGATATGATGATATTGTCTGTATCATTGGGGTAGCATTTGCTAAACAAGTTGTTTCAAGAATAAGTATGTATGATTTTGTAAAAGTATAACATAAACATATAATCTAAAATAGTTTTAGATGAACCGAGGACCGTGACACGGTTCGAGACATTGCAACCTCTCCTGCTACGGAATTTTGAGGGTCCTCCTCAAAATTCTGCCCCAGTTTGACAGACGGATTCTGACTGTTGCTCATGCGGTGATCGGCTGAACTTGCTTCGGAATTTTGAGGGCCCTTCTCAAAATTCTGCCCAGTTTCCAATTGCAGGGGAAAATGAAATTTTTATTGAATTATGACCGAACCCATAGGGCTGCCTATGTATCCCCTCTTAAACTGAAATCAGGTCAGGCGTAGTTCAATTTACAACATTTGATAGAAGCGTAAAGGATTACACGTAATAACGCTTGACTGCATCTGAATTGATTGGTTTTGGCCGGAATTCTCCGTCCATCTCGACAAGTATATGTCACGACCCAATTCTCCCTCCGACTAGGTCTCGTGACGGCACCTAGTCTAGACGACTAG
>ML266050.1:6978-34855 GCA_005239495.1 Nicotiana undulata | reverse complement strand
GGGCTCACATCGCCCCGGTGTGGAAGGAGATATATCGATGGTGAGATAAGAAATTGTATCAAAGTCACCGGGGATGCATTATTCGATGCTCAGTGGCGTTTTTGCTTTGCCCTTGGACGGGCGTGCAGAAGAAGAGGTACCTTCTTTCTAAGGTACCGTTTTAGAAGTCTTTGCCATGACTACAACGAAGTTTCTGATAAAAAAGGTAAATAACAAGCATAGAAAGGAGATGGATGTAGAAGAATTTGGGGGATAGCTCTAAAACTTGAAAATGATTGTAGAAGTATGAATGGTGGGTGAGTAAGGTATTTATAGAAGTCGTGTGGGCAACGCTTGAGGGGCGGAAAAGTCGAACCAATGACGGGTCGTGGGTTTCTCGATAATCGTGCTGACAGCGACCCCTGTGCAGCTTATGAAATAGGCCATTTAATTCTCTGACAGGCTGACGTCATGATAGGGTAATCGAAGAGGCAAGAATTCAAGATCGTTTCTTATCACTTCACTCTAAGAAATACGGGGACTATCTGTATACGGTTAAAATCGGAGAGACCGATTTTACGGTTGTTATGACATTCCACCAACCGCCTTTATAGGGCTCGAGGAATAGCTCGAGGATTCGACCCCGAGGGTTCCCTATGCTCGACCTCAGGACAGCACAAATCGGTAGCAGTCGTGGACAGACGGGAAACTCCCAAAAAGTACGTGTTTAAAGTTGACCAGGTCTGCAAGAATAGTACAAGTCCGTACCGTGACATTAAATAATTATACCAGCTGCATATCTTTGTAATAATTTCTTATGTACTATGTTGGGATCCCCCCCTCCTATATCAAGGGGACCCTTGTCATTTTTTGCACACATGATATTCAATACAAGGAACAAGAACATTCTCTGCTCTGTAACTCAAAAATTCTCATTTACTTATTCCTTTGATTTATTACTTATATTTACTTCATTTCATTTATTGTTTTTCATTTATTACTCATCATTGATCATAAATAGCCTCCTTCAAGGCCCATAGAACCGTTATAGCTTCATCGATCCTTCACTATTAAGCATCGAGCCTCCACCTCGAGGACCAATTTCGGCCTACTCGACCCCCCCCCCCCAATTCTGGACAGTCTGGTTTGCCTATTTCAATACTTTATCACTTTCACCCTATTTTTTTAGAACCACAATCAAATTTAATTGTAATTACCATTTTCAAGGTAAACACTATATTGTGCTTAGAAGTCCTACCTATAAGACTTTCGTTGATGGTATAAATTCTGTGTTTTATATTTGCATATTAGAAGTCTAGCCTATAAGGTCGACATTAAATTTCATATTATAAATCCTTCCCAAAGGATCTATCAATATGTCCAACAAATGTGCATTAGCAATCATGCCTATAGGACTTCAATGTTTGATTCAATTGTTTTCGGCAATCTGCATAATTTCTGCCCATACACGGTTAATAGATATCGTGCCTATAGGATAAGAAAAATCAGTCTCGCACCTAGAAAACATGTATGTAGGATCTAAATCAATCTAGTGATAGATACAATGCCTATAGGAATAAAAATTAGTGTCAAACCTAGAAAGTTAAAATCAGTGCTACACCTAGAAAATCATGTCGATAGGTCTGTAATCATCAAGCTCGTAGAAATCATTCCTATAGGATTCTATAAGTTAAATTCAGTGCTACACCTAGAAATCTCTGTAAGTCAAAATCAGTGCTACACCTAGAAAATCATGTCGATAGGTCTGTAATCATCAAGCTCGTAGAAATCATTCCTATAGGATTCTATAAGTTAAATTCAGTGCTACACCTAGAAATCTCTGTAAGTCAAAATCAGTGCTACACCTAGAAAATCATGTCGATAGGTCTGTAATCATCAAGCTCGTAGAAATCATGCCTATAGGATTCTGTTGATCGATTCTGAACTCAGTCGCTACTATCAATCACTTAGGAAATATACCTGTAGGATTCAATTTTGGGTTTATAATTGTGATGTATTACTGCCTGAAGTACCCAGATTATACTGATTAAAATCAATAGGCAAACAACAGGTCTTAACACTCGCCTTAATAAAATTGCCTCTACATTTGTCTTCTCGCATAGATATACTTCCTATAGGAACTTTAAGAAATCAATTGCGTGCCTTTGTTGTCTTGTGTGTGGAGGTCAATATGATCCCATATTTGTTTCTTATCTGAAAGTTCTGTTTGTTTTTGCTTGTCGCCTAGATTTTAGATTTATGAGCAACATAAGTTAGGTCTAGAACTATCCCAAATAGAGGTCCTAATACCTCCAGGGCCATAGGTAAGGGAGGGGTAGTGCACGCATAAGTAACGAGCTAGAATCATCTAGAATGCTTAAGTAACAAATTAAAGATAGTAATCGGTTAGTAAGAAGATGATAGTGCGTGCGCTAATGCTATGAGTAATACCCCGACTTAAGGGAGTTATAAAGTATTGCACAGGGTGATCCTATAGGCTAAATAACTTAGGACCCAACCCCCTATTCCTGTTTTAAAAAAAATACAAATTGAGTATTTTATTTGTCCAAGTTGTTTTCTCCCCTTTAGACTAATTCACTTAATTCAAGTTCGCCCGGGGGTGCCTAACACCTTCCCCTCAAGGTAATTTGAGCCCTTACCCGATCTCTGGTGATGTAAACTGGTTATATGAGTTATTTGCTCTAGGTTCCCTAACGCACCTTAATCCGTTAGGTGGCGACTCTCTCAATCCCAATTCCTTACCCTCTCAAAAAGGAGTTGTCCCAAAAAATGTCAAAACCCAATTTCGCGAGAAAAAAGGGGCGCGACAACATGACGACTCTGCTGGGGATTCTTAGGCTCTTACCATAACGAACCTGATTTTGTGAATTAGTCTTTAAGCATGTCTTTATTATTCCACTAATATTTGCAAACACCTTCCCCTTCCCACTCTATGTGAATCTATTTGCCTATCTTTACTCATTTATGATTTCTCTTCCCTGTTTTATTACTTTTTACTATGGAAACTGATTTGTCTCCTTGTTTTTCTTTCTTAAACGCCTTTATAATTATTAAATACCGCATTTATCATTTTTCAATGTTCAAATACTTGATAACGTGCTATTTTCTGTTTGCATAAATCATGCTCAACATCACATTCCACTCGTGCGTAATTAATACCATAGCAACACTTGATGAGTGGATGCGCTCTTCCTATATCACCCTTTTGAATTTGGAAAGGCTTATTTTAGGTAAAACTAGTCGATAAGCAGTGCAGTCGATGGTTCCGTGCCTTTCCCCCTCAAGTTGTCCACTTGAGGGTACCAGTCTAGACCTCTATAAAAACCTTACTCTGATTATAATTGTACATGCATCATGGTCAAACCTAGCCTGGGTTAATATGTTGTCCACATAATAACCCTTTAAGGAAAGCTTTTGTACAAAAAGTCCACCAGGGTTTCCATAATCCCAACGGACGCAACCACGATCTATGCATTAATTTGGAGAAATAAATGCCAATGTGCTAATCGTTAATGTATAAATAGTCGAATCCGGAGGGGGTAAGGGTCTAACCTTGTTTGTTTTGCAGAAAATGAGGCACGAAGTCCCTAGGTTCGGCATTGTCCGAAACATACCACCATTATTGCTAGATTGGTGAGAAGACCTTCCGTCAAGCGACAAAAATCATGTGAAAAGGGTCCTTGGAAACCTACTTTCCTTATTAGATATCCAACCAAACAACATGTTGATCAAAGCTGCCACTATGTTCTGGGATGAAGAAAGAGCCGTATTCCGTTTTGGAAACATAGAAATGACCCCTCTTTTTGAGGAAATAGGCGGATTCGCTGGACTACCTTGAGACGGTCCCGATTTATTGGTGTCGGAAAATCGCACTCCCAAGGGGTTTCTGAAAATGATGGGTTTAAGAAAGAATGACGACTTAGTGTGTCTAAAGAAGTCCTACATACCTTTCGACTTCCTTTATGAACGATATGGTCATAGCAAACCTTATCTATCTTCCATGACGAGTTCTTCATCACTTCGTTGTATTGGATTCATCGCAGATTTTTCGTGTTCATCATCTGCTTCTTGGGTATGATAGTGCTTCCAAGCAAAATGGACAGGATTCACACCAGACTGGCCATGGTAACCAAGGCCTTAATGGAAGAAATCGAGGGGCAAACATATACTATTGTCCCCATGATTATAGCAGACATATACCGGGCCTTGGATCGCTGCCAGAAGGGGTTCAAACACTTCGAGTGCTACAATCTGCTACCACATATTTGGTTGCTAGAACATCTCCAGAGAGGTCAATACCGCCAAGAGTTTCCACGAAGACCGTGAAATGATCACATAGCTTTTCATCACCCAGAGAGAATGACCTTTATCCCAGACAGGTTTGCTCAACCGGAGAATGCTACAGAATGGGTACAGTTTTTCGACAATTTGACTGAGGACCAGGTTCACTAGATGTTCGAATGGTTCCCCACCAATGAGCTCATCATCAGATCTAGGGATGTTCCACAGTGTTGATCGGGTTAAGGGGCATACACCCCTATGTTCCTATTAGGGTCATGAGACAAGCTGGTAGAAAACAAATCATACCCCGAGTCTCCAAGATGAGTCACTACAGGGCAGAGTTTCAAGATGACGACATCCCATACAAATGTGAAGCTCAACATATGTGGCACTTGAAGGTTTTTTTGGAAAGGGACACCATCGAGCCAGACCGATATCACGTAGGGCATGTGTACTTTTAACCATCATGGTTGGACGATATCTTAGAGGGAATAGTCGAGCCAAGGGCGGTCGAGGAAACAGAGTCATAGATGAAGTCGCTGAAGCACATATGAAATATAACAAATTGTGCAAAAGATTTCACGAGTCCGAGGCCGAGCATCTGGAACAACACAAGACTGATATGGAACTAATTAATGAATGGAAGGGAATGGCTACTAGATCGAATGAAAGGCTGGAATATCTGGAGCAGGGTCTAATGGAGTTAGAAGGGAAGATTAGGAAAAGAGTCGTAGACTAACAGAATGCCGAGGGTAGCGAAAGAGGACATCTAGCTAGGGCCTACCTGCTTTTGGACATACGCAACCTGGGGAACCTGATTGATGGAGCCAAGAGAGTCACGCCTAGAGAAAGTCCATTTGAGACCAAGTAGATTAGGTTTATTTGTTTTGTAATTTCTTTTCGAATGTAATAAGGCTAAATTCCATTAGTGACTACTTTTATTTATTTATTGTCAATTTATATTCATCTTATTTATTACGTTAATGAAATTAGGTAATTATTAGCACTAAATTTATCCAAATCTACTTGTCGCTAGGCCTACCTCGGGCACAACAAGGCTCCCAAATTCGGACGCGAATTTACATTTCCGCAATACGTGTTTAAATACCGCAAATACTTTTTCCCAAAATTCTAATTGACTTGGTTACCTTTTGTTTTTTTTCTTTGTTTAGATTTTTTTCCCATATCCAAGGTTGGTTCGCGCATACTGGCATCATCAGCTTACTACACCAGATCCAGAGGCCCTCCACCTCCTCCTCCTCCAAGTGTACCGAAAAGAAAAGGGAAAGCTAAGATGGACGATATGAGTGGCGTCAGAAAAGACAACGCTACACATGCTGAGAATGTTGAAACTTCTGATCGTCGGAGTACTCCGGCACCAATGATTTGGTTTTGCGGCTTGGACAGAAAATACTTGAACTTCAAGGAGATCTTAAGCAGGTCCGCAACTTTACAAATCCCTCCCTCACACTAAACATCCCAGATATCAACCAACCAATCAACCAAAACCCGGTACCTCCCCAGAACACACCCAACCGACGCCGGCAAAATCCTCGCGCACCTACCAATATGCAACCCCTCCTCCAAATCCTTTACCCATACCTACACCTCCTCAACATCAGCATCTCCCGACTCAATATCCACAAACCACTTATCACACTCCTCAGAATACCCCACAGCCTATCCCCGATCCTCAAAATTCAACCAATTATCACCACTACACTAAAACTCCTGGCATTCGCCAAAACAAAACCATATACGTGGAAACCTTACCCCTCTCCACTCAACCAATCTCATATACACTAGAATCCACCGAGAAGGAATTGCTCATTAAGAACATGGCAGAGGAGCTCAAGAAACTCACAAGCCGAGTTCAAGGTGTTGAAGGAGGCAAAGGAATCAAACGTCTGAATTATGAGTATTTGTGCATTCATCAAGATGTGGAACTGCCAGAGGGTTACAAACCTCCTATGTTCGAAATGTTTAATGGAACAGGTGAACCAAAGGTTCATTTGAGAACCTATTGTGACAAGCTTGTAGGGGTTGGAAAGGATTAAAGGATTTGCATGAAGCTGTTCATGTGAAGCCTTACTGGAGACGCTCTATCTTGGTACATAAGTCAAAATCCTAAGAAATGGGCTAATTGGGTAAGCATGGCGTCGAACTTCATGGATAGATTCAGATTCAATACGAAAAATGCACCTAGTGTCTTCTATATCAAGAATCTCAAGAAAAAGCCAACTGAGACTTTCCGCGAGTATGCTACTCGGTGGAGGTCGGAAGAAGCGAAGGTCAGGTCGGCATTAGATTAAGAGAATATGAACAAGTTCTTTGTTAGGGCTCAGGACCCACAATATTACGAAAGGTTAATGGTCATCGAGAATCACAAGTTCTCTGATATCATCAAGCTCGGAGAAAGGATTGAAGAAGGTATCAAAAGCGGAAAGGTAACAAATTTTGAGGCGCTCCAGGCCACAAACAAAGCACTACAATCGGGTGGCATATCAAAGAAGAAGGAAGTAGGGACAGTAATGGTGGCCCAAGGTCCAAAATCTCCATTTGTATACCAAACACCTCCACCCACATACCAACCTTCACCTCCTAGATATCCTCAATCTGCTACCGCCTACCACACCTATAATACCCAGCCAGCCTATTATCATTCACCTCCAGCTCGTCCAAATTATCAAAAACCCAGGACCAATTTCGATCGCAAACCACCCAGACAATACACCCTTATTGTTGAACCCATCAACAAGTTGTATGAAAGATAAAAGGCTACTGGATATGTCACTCCTATTCCCGCTGTGGCCATGGAAAATTCCTCCCAATTGGTCAATCCAAACAAGACATGTGTGTACCATTTCGGCATGAAGGGACATATTATTGATGAATGTCGCACCCTGAAAGACAAGATTCAGACACTGATTGATACCAAGGTCATATAGGCGAAGGAAACCGCGCCCAATGTACGCAACAATCCCCTCCCAGATCATAGGAGTGAAGGAGTCAATGTAATAGAAATTGTTGAAGAATGGGATCCTGAGGGACCAATCGGGCTTGTTCGGGATAGTGATGACCCTAAGAAGCCTGCAGTCACGCTTAATCCCATTATGGTACAGGTACAACCGCCAGTTGAAGTTGAGGTAGCCGCATCGGTCCCCTTTGAACTAGAAGTAACACCATCTCCAGCCACACTTACTCCGTTTGAGGTAGAAGTACCCACACCTTTCACTGTGACAATGGCATCCACACCACCCTTCAGTTCTAACGATAAACCTTGGAATTATGTTTTCGAAGCAAGAAGAAAGGGGAAAGAAAAGATGGAATAGTCTGGCGATGCACAAGGGATTACTAGAACGGGAAGAATCTACACACCTGAGCATTTGGGAAAGACAAGTAAGCAAGCTTCCGAAAAACAACCCATCATTGAAATTTGTCCGGATGCACTCTTGAGGAAAGTACAAGCAAGGGAGTATTATGTAATTAATCATCTGAATAAAACTCCCACCCAGATATCCATCTTGTCACTGCTGCAAAATTCCGAGGCACACAGGAATTCTCTGTAAAGGTACTAAGTGAAGCATATATGCCAGACAACATTACTAGCGGAGAAATGGCCAACATGGTGGGACAAGTGTTGGAAAGCCATAAGATCACCTTCCATGAAGACGAGTTGCCACCTGAAGGATTGAGCCACAACAGGGAACTACACATCATAGTGCAATGTGAAGATAAGTTCATCGCCAGAGTTCTGTTAGACGGAGGGTCCAACCTCAATATTTGTCCGCTGACAACTTTGAAGAGGTTGGGCAAGGGCCTACATGAAATACGAGAGAAATCTATGAATGTGAAGGCGTTCGATGGCTCAAAAAGAGCCACGATTGGGGAAACCAATCTCTTCTTAAAGATGGGTCCTACCTGGTTCGATGTTGAATTTCATGTGCTAGACATATCCGCCTCTTACAATCTGCTGCTAGGACGGACTTGGATACATGCGGTTGGAGTTGTCACGTCTACTTTACACCAGGCTATAAAATTGGAATGGAACCATCAAGAAGTGATCATCCATGGAGATGGAAGCAATCCATTTACATTAATCAGACTGTTCCGGTGGTGGAAAACAGAGGGAAGCAAAGGGGAGAAACTTACCATCGCATCGAGCGTGTTATACAAATCGAGAAGGATAAGTGGTGTAGTATCAAGATAGTAAGCATATTGGCGTGCAGAGGGTATGAACCTGGTAAGGGGATTGGTAAGAACCTTCAAGGTATCGTCAAGCCAATACAGCTATTATAGCATAGATTCAGGCTAGTCCATGCATTGTGAGCCTGTGTGAGCGAGACTGGTGAGTGATGACTGAGTGACGCCGGGAGCTTGATATTGAGTGACAGTTATGGGATCGGGCTGCACGGCGCAGCATGTTATATTGATTTATGCATGGATATGGCTTATGATAGCGCTTGGGCTATAGGAGCCCCTCCGGAGTCTGTAACACATCTCTAGTGAGCATAGATGATATTTTGAGGGATGGATATTGTCTGAGGCTGGATTGGCCTATTTTCTCGGTACTGAGCGACTGATGTCAGCGATGTGTATATGTATTCTGGAATGGATCTTCCCTGGGCTGTTGAGCCATATACAGTACCAAGTGGCTGTGAGGTTAATATTATTAACTGGAGATGGATCTTCTCCATAGGGCTGGATTGGCCTTCCTCAGTACTAAGTGACTCCTGTCATATGTGTATATATTTTGGGATGGATCTTCCCACGGCCATGCGAGCCATATACAGTACTGAGTGGACGAGTATTTTGAGAGTGGGAGAACATTGTGTGTCTCATATAGTTGATGCATTGGCACGTAGAGATACATTGAGTTATATATGTTAAACTGTTTGAATCTATACTTATCTTATCACATTGAACTGTTAGTTAACTGAAAGCATGCCTGAATTTTGTTATAAATGTTGAGGTTTAGTTCGTCACTACCTAATGTTTATTTATGTAAATACCACACAAAAGGGGGGCTGATTTGTGTGGTGTCTAGTTTTTCGCGTGCACTAGATATAAAAGGACCTGGTTCTTCTATGTGTTCCAACTCCTACTGTTGCAGAATAATAAATGCAGAAAAGTAAAGAACGCGAAGATTTTTTACATGGAAAACACCCGGCTGAAAAGGTGAAAAACCACAACCTACTTCTTAGTAGGATTTTCCCAAAACTCTTCACTAAATCAATGAGCCAAACAACATTTACAAAAGACCCTTTAGTAAACATAGGATTACCTCTAATCCCTTTGTAGCAAACTAGCCTCTAGCTATTTGCGACAAACTCCAAGTTAACTATAACTTGAATCACAAAGTACATATTATAGATGCTTCTAGATAAAGCTGATAAAGGTACAAATTGAATCACCTACTACAAGTAACTAGACTATAAGGCAATAGTTGGAACTGGTTCTTATAGTAGGTTAAAGTAGCTTCAGAGTCGCACACTTAAATCTCACACGAACTGCTTGCAAATTTTTCCTCGCTAATTTTTCTCTCAATTCTTGCTTAACTTCTGCTTTTGTGCGTCCCTGTACAAAAAGAACAATCTGCAATATATAGGATTAGTAGACAAGAGATTTACTAGAGTTATAATGCAACTCTTCCTTGGTGGAAGATTTCTAGTTAATCTCAACTCCTTAAATCCTTCCTTATCTTTGATTATGTTCTTATCGAATAAAGAGTCCTTATCCTTATCATTTTGCAGTCTTTTCGATCAGGAGATATCTCTTATGTCCCAGATTTGGTTGATCACCTTCATGTGTACCTCACGTGCCTGTTACTCTGCATGTTTCTATGTCTCCAGTGATGGACTTGGTTCATCTTTGAGTTCCTTTGTCAATCTTCAAAACCATTCAATTTCTTGGGCCAACAAATTCCCCCTTTTTGATGATGACAAACTCTGTGTTTAGGCATGTAACAAACTTAATCCAACATTGACACCTTTTAGAGTATTAAGCATTTATGATAAAGAACCAGGTTCATTAGGTTATAATTATCACATGTTCAAAGTAGCACATAACCCATCTTCCCCCTTTTAACATCATTGAAAAGTTACAAAATGTATAAAATCCCAGATATTTAAGAATTAGTCATGGCCACTAGGGCAACTGCAAGTGCAATCATGTATTAATCATCAATAGTAAACCAAGAATTCAAACTATCAAAGAAAAAGAAACAAGATTAAGAGCAAAAACAGTAGAATTCATTGATAGAAAGCATTGTTCATCCACAATCCACAAAAAATAAATAAAAATAGTTAACACCATGAGCAAAAAATAAGAAAAGTCCCTAATCTGGGTCACTGAAGTACTTAGGCAAGCTGGACTACTAAGGCTGAAAAGGGGTGGAGGCTGTGTTTTTGGCTTGGAGAAGAGATATCATATCCCTAAGAATTCCCTCATTCTTCTCCTTTTCTTTAGCAAGCTCAGTTATGAGAGAATCCCTCTCAGATTCAACCTCTGCCAGGCGGTTCTTCAGCCCAAGTATTTCTGTATCCTTCGCCCCACTCTCCTGCACAAGTGCTCAGACTTTGTTGTTCACAGGTGTCTTCCTGGAAGAACCAGGTTCATTAGTAGTGACGATGACAACATAGTCACAAGCCAGAAGGGTATTTATGCCAAAGTGATCCTTGTTTGTGGCCATCTCTGCCTTCTTCAGAGGTGCCTTGTATTGAACAAGTACATATGTGAGAATGAAACCATATGGAATGGCATGGGCTTTGGAGTCATTGACCACCCTGTCCAACAGCAGAATGTGAAGTAAGGCCAGTTAATCTACTTCCCACTATCCAGGCACTCCATCAGAACTAAGTCCATGTAGTTAGCTATGTGCCTTCTTTCCTGTCTTGGCAGTACACACTAGTTGATAAACTCAAATACCACCTTGTGTGAGGGCTTTATCTCACTCTTGTAGACTTCCTTAGGTTCAACCTCCTCTTCATTGTCGTAGAATTTTCTAGTGATTTGCAGAGCAGTCAGAAGAGCTTCTAAACTTTGCCATTTTTGCCTGGTGTAATATGCATAGCCCTCAGAAGGAATCCCAACCACTTCTCCCAATTCTTTGGCATCAAAAGAAATTGGTATCCCCTTCACTTGGCTATTGACTCTGCTATCCTTGATTACAGCATTGGCCATAAATTCGACTATCTCATTTCTTGCCAGCCAACCATCCAACTGAAGTACCATGTCATTCCATCCCTGAACCTCCAGCTTATCCAACAATAAGACCATGCCAGCTTCCTCCAAATCTTTCAACAACCTCCCATTCAAAATGGTGCGCTTCCCAAATTTTGTCAAACTATCCTTTTCTCCATCTGACTCAGTTGCTTCTTCATCACTTCTCCAGTCCTCTTCTTCATCAATTTGAACTTTCTTGGATTTTTCTATAGACCTGGTTCTCTTGGCAATAGTTGATGGTTCAACAGACACAGATGCAGACTTCTTTGAAGAAGTCGTGTCTTTCTTTAGTTTTGGGGTCTGAATCTCAACCTCTGCCATTTGTTCACCTTGATGGACCATGTCCATCTCATCAATCTCAAGAGCCTCTATAGGCTCAGTAACTTTCTCCTTTCCTTTATCGGCCCTCTTTCTCTTACTCTCCTCCAAGACTTTCTGTAACTCCTCTTCACTCTACCTTAGTGCGCTTCTCGTGGTTCTTCCTCTTGGAAGAGGAATTTCAGAATCAGTAGAGGGAATGGCTTTCCTCTTCTTACTTACTCCTGCAGTTCTAGAATTTTTAGCCTTGGGAGTCATTTTCTTCTTTGGCTTATAACTTTCACCAAACTTCTTCAGAAGATCTGCTAAGGTTTCCTTAGTGGATGAACCAAGTTCATCTGTAGACTTCCCTAGATTCACCAACCCCTCAGCCGCTTCACCTGATTCACTTCCCCCTGAATTCTTGGCTCCTTCTCCTACTACTACTGGTTCAGTACCACAAATAGCCAGACGAGTAAATTTTCCCCCTTTTCTTCTTATTTCAAGCAACTCCACATCTCTCAAAGACCCAACCAAAACAAACCTATTTTCTAGGTTTTCCGTTATTTCAGACACAGTTTTAGAAGTGATTTTTGGTATATATGATACCTGTTCAGAATTTCATGATCCTGGTACTTCCTCAGTAGCTGATTTAAACGAGTCACTTGAATTATTTGATTCTTGTGCCTGACTAGCCTGAAGTTTTGCATTCATTTTCTTTTCCAGAGAACATGTGGCTACTATTTTTCTGGCTAGCATCTTAACCCTCTTTTTTCCGGGTTCGGGGCTTGGACTAGATTGAGGAATGGTGGGACTGGGTTGAGACGGAGTAGGGGCTTGGTGGTGGAGGGGTTGTGGAAGTCGAAGATCGAGTAGCAGGTGGTGGTGTACCGGTCTTGTCTAAAGGGTTCGACATTTTTTATTGAAGGTGAGAGGAAAATAATTGGATTGAGAATGAAGGTAAAGGAAGATGGAAGGGTTTCAATGGTTGTGAAGGTGATGAGTGATTTCAGAGGTGATGATGGGTTTTTTTTAAAGGAGATGGGTAATTAATATATAACGACACCTTTTTGAGTCAAATAGAAGTATAATCACTTCTGTAATTTGTCAGTTAGAATTCACGGTTACAGCTTCCCTAGTTTCTAGGCTTTTTCATTTGATGGGACTATTAGGGTAGACGGAAATGGTTCAAAAATAGGATAAGTGATAGATTTTGAAAAGATCCTATTTAGGTAGAGTTCTGCTCATGATTAACTATTAATATTTCAAAGTGTGAATAGTAGAGAACACATACCTCGCCTTTCATATGAACCAACACTGATGAACCGGGTTCATCATGTCAGAATCCTCTTGATCAAGCCTCAATTTTCAACAATAGAGAGAACATCAGTAACTAGTGAGTCATATCAAAACATGGCAAATGAGTATGCTATTTACAGCATGAGGCTGAGTAAAAATTAATCTGATTATTTACACAAATTTCAAATTTTCTAGTAAAAACATTTTTAGATTTTTTCCTGTATTTACATTCTAAACTGGTTCAATCTGGTGATCCTAAGCATCCTTAAAAGTAACTTGTTCCTTTCAAAATGCTCTCTACTCAGTTCTTTTGTAAAGATATCAGCAATCTGTTTATCAGTAGCACAAAACTCAATAGTGATCAATCATTTTTCATAATTATCCCTTAAAAAGTGATGTCTAACATCTATGTGCTTTGTTCTTTTGCGATGAACGAGGTTCTTTGTCATACTAATAGCACGAGTGTTATCACAGAAGATAGGGATACATCCTACATCAACTTCAAAGTCCATCAATTGTTGTTTAATCCATAATAGATGAGCACAACATGAGGCTGCAGCTACATATTCAGCTTCAGCAGTAGAAAGAGCCACATAATTCTGCTTCTTAGTAGCCCAAGATACAAGGCATGAACCAAGAAAGTGTGCCATACCTGAAGTGATCTTTCTATCTACTAGAAATCCTGCATAGTCAGCATCAACATATCCCACAAGATTAAAATTAATACCTTTTGGATACCAAAGGCAAAGATCAGTAGTGCCTTTGAGATATCTCAGAATTCTTTTAACAGCAGTCAAGTGGGATTCCTTTGGATTAGCCTGAAATCTTACACAAAGACCCACAGTGAAATCAATGTCAGTTCTACTAGAAATAAGATGCAATAATGAGCCAATCATTCCCCTATACAACTTCTGATCAACAGATGAACCAGGTTCATCTATGTCTAACTTTGTGGTTGTTGCAATAGGAGTGTCAATTTCCTTGGCATCTTCCATTTTAAACCTCTTAAGCAACTCTTTTACATACTTCTGCTGATGGATCATAGTTCCATTTGAATGTTGTTTTATTTGTAAGCCTATTAAGCTCACCCATCATGCTCATTTCAAATTCACTCCCCATTAGTTCAGCAAGATATTTACTTAGCTTATCAGTAGTTGCTCCAAAGATTATGTCATCCACATATATCTGAACCACCAAGAGGTCTTTACCTTTTTCTTTCAGGAACAAGGTACTATCAATTTTACCTCTTTTGTAGCCATGCTCTAGGGGCTTGCTTGAGTCTATACAGTTCTTTTTCAAGCTTATACACATGATTAGGATTCTCCTTGTTCTCAAACCCCCGAGGTTGCTTGACAAACACTTCTTCCTTTAGATAGCCGTTTAGGAAGGCACTCTTGACATCCATCTTGTAGAGAGTGAATTCCATGTAAGCAGAAAATGCTATGAGAAGTCTTATATCATCCACTCTTGCTACTGGAGAAAAAGTCTCATCATAGTCTATGCCTTCCTCCTCACTATATCCTTGAACCACCAATCTTGCCTTGTTCCTTGTAACTGTTCCATCTTCATCAAGTTTGTTTCTGAAGATCCATTTTGTGCCAATTACTGATCTATCCAAGGGTCTTGGTACCAGATGCCAAACTTGACTCCTTTAAAATTGGTTGAGTTCATCTTGCATTGCATTTACCCAGTCTGCATCCTACAAAGCCTCAGCAAGATTTTTAGGTTCAATAAGAGATAGGAAAGCATCAAAAGCACAAAGATTCTTCAAAGAAGATTTGGTTTTGATTCCAGAGGTTGGATCAGTGATAATGTTCTCAATAGGGTGAGAACTTTGATATCTGTATGGTTTCACAACCAACTGGTTACTCCTTGAAGTTCCTCCAGTGCCTTGTTGCTGTGGAACAGGATCAGGTACAAGTTCCAATGAGGTTTGGAAATTAGTTCGTTGTTCAGTTCCCTCTGTCATGTTGCCAGGGATGGATGAACCTGTTCCATCACCTATTCCTTCCTCCAGTGTTGCTCCAATTTGGACTGAGTTTCTGAACAACCCAATTTCTTCATCCTCTTGTTCTTGTCTCTCAGAAAGAATGTTAGTTTCATCAAAAACCACATGCAAACTTTCTTTAACACACATAGTTCTTTTGTTATAAACTTTATAAGCCTTACTATGTGAAGAATATCTCAAGAATACTCCCTCATCACTTCTGGGATCAAACTTACCTAAGGAGTCTTTACCATTGTTGTGCAATAAGCACTTGCAACCAAAAGCCCTAAGGTGGGATATATTTGGCTTTCTCCTATTAAGTAACTCATAGGGAGTCTTCTCTACAAGTGGTCTAGTCATGTACCTATTTATGATATAGCATGCATAATTTATGGCTTTTGCCCAGAAGCTATGGGGTAGTTTACTAGAAAGAAGCATAGTCCTAGCCATATCTTCAAGTGTCATATTCTTTCTTTCAACCACTCCATTTTTTTGAGGAGTTCTAGGAGCAGAAAAATTATGATCTATGCCATGCTCATCACAAAATTCAGCAAATTTAAAATTTTCAAATTCAGTGCCATGATCAGACCTTATTGATGCAAGTTGATTTCCTAATTATTTTTGAATTTTTCAAATAAAATAAGTAAGCACGTCAAATGCCACATCTTTAGATGTTAGAAACAATGTCCAGGTAAATCTAGAATAATCATCAACAAGCACCATCATATATTTCTTACCACCTCTTCTTAATGTTCTCATTGGACCCCATAGATCCATATGAACCAGTTCCATCGTCTTGGTGGTACTTACCATTTTCTTGCTTTTAAAAGAGGATCTTACATGCTTCCCATTTGCACAAACCTCACAAACTTTGTCTTCCTTGAACTTGAAGTTAAGCAGTCCTATCACCAATTCCTAGGAGACTAATTTGTTGAGTTGACTTAGACTAGCATGTCCAAGTCTCTTATGCCAAAGGAGGGGATCACTGTCCTGTACACTTAAGCAAGTTAGGTCATTTTCTGAAAGTGTGGACAGATTTATAATGTATATATTGTTCACTCTTTTTCCCTACAAAACAATCTTGTTAGTGGTAAGATTTATCACAAAACAATTTGTAGAGGTGAATGCTTACCTCTATCACACAGCTGTGACATACTGATTAGACTGTATTTCAGCCCGTCTATCAAATACACATTCTCTATGGAGTGAGTGTCATTCTTACCTACCTTACCAACCCCAATGATTTCACCTTTCTTACCATTTCCAAAGGAGACATTTCCTCCTTTGAGGTCCTCAAGCGAATGGAACCGGTCCTTGTTGCCAGTCATATGCTTAGAGAAGCCACTGTCCATATACCATATTTGGATATTTCCCTTCACTTGAACCTACAAAAAGAAATCAGGTCTTTTTAGCCCAAGTTGGTAACCAATTCTTCCCTCAAAAAAAACTTTTGTTGTTTTGACTAGCCTTTTCTTTTGCATTACATTCACTTTTAAAGTGACAAGTCTTACCACAATATGTACAAATTTTGTTCTCAGGAAGAATGAGGTACTTGCTTTTGGGATCCCACTTAGGTAGAGGATTCCCAAAGCCAAGCCCTCTTCTATTTCTACTATGATGTTCCTGTGGCCATGTCAAAGCACCAGAGGACCTGTTCCATTTGGTAGTTCTATCTAGTTCATGCTTGACCTTGCCTAGATCCTCCTTCAACATTCTTACCTGCTCATCCTTCTTATACAACTCATCATTAAGATCTCCTATTGTTTCCTCTAGATTAAGTTGTGTGGAATCAGCTATCTTCTTACTAGTTCCTAGCTTCAGTTTTGAATTCTCAGATTTTAGTTCTAGGACATTCTCTTCAAGTGTATGAACCTGGTTCTTCAGTGAAGTTTTCTCACTTATAGTCTCACTGACTCTAGATTCCAGGTTCTTACACTTTGCTTTCAGAATAGTACAATCCTTAGACAACTATTCCTTTTCTTTATTTATCTCCTCATATTAGTACAATCCTTAGACTGTTGTTCCTTTTCATTATTTATCTCCTCAAATTGAGCTTTCAGAATAGTACAATTCTTAGACAATTGTTCCTTTTCTTTATTTATCTCCTCATATTGAGCTTTCAGAATAATACAATCCTTAGACAGTTGTTCCTTTTCTTTATTTATCTCCTCAGATTCATTAACGAAATCCAGGAGTAATTCAGAAAGTTTTTCTTTGGAAAATTTTTTAATCTTTTCTTTTAGATGAATTATACTTACCTCAGATTCATCATCAGATTCTCCAATTTCCATAAGTGCTTGTTCCTCTCCATCTTCATCATCTGACTCATCATCTAAACTTTCACCCAAGCAGCAACCATTACCTTTGTTGATGCTTTGTTTTTCTTGGGTTGAACCTTCTCATTCTTCTTGTTCCTTCGTTCAGCTCTTTCTTTCTTCCATTCTATTTCCCATTGAGGACAGTTTTTGATGTGATGGTTAGTCTTTCCGCACCTGTAACATCCTTCATTTTTCTGCTTTTCAAGCGCCTTTGGTTTGCTATAGTCTCCATTTCTTGAGGCACCTTTTCCTCTCATCAAGTATTTCTTGAAGTCCCTTGTAATCATAGCCTCATCCTCCTCCAGGTCATCACCTTCAGTAATTTTGAGTGCCAAGCTTTTCTCCTTTTTGGGTGCATCCATCTTGATGGTTTTCCTTCTTAGTTCATAAGCTGTGAGGTTCCCAATCAGTTCATCCAACTTGAGAGTTGCATTGTTCTTTGATTCCTGAATGGCCGTGATTTTGATTTCCCAAGAGACTAGCAGTACCCTTGTCAGAATTTTCTCAACCTTGTCTTCTTCAAGAATGACCCTTCCAAGAGACTTGAGTTCATTTGTCAGTGTAGTGAATCTTGTATACATCTCCTGGATAGTCTCTCTTTCCTTCATGGTAAAACTCTCATATTGAGAATATAGTAGAGTTCCTCTTGACCTCTTCACTTGAGGTGTTCATTAATAAGCCACTTGTAGAGTGTCCCAAATTTCTTTGGCAGTGGTACAGTCTTGAATTCTGCTATACTCATCTGGACCTAGTCCACACACAAGCCACTTCTTGGCCTTAGCATTTTTCTCTCACTTTCTCAAATCTTCAGCAGTGCAATAAGCTCTAGTCTTTGGCACATCCACTCCTTCAGCATTCTTCTTCATGGTTGCCATTGGACCATCAGTGATTATGTCCCATAGCTCATAATCTTCACCAATGATGTGATCCCTCATTCTATTCTTCCACCAGGAGTAGTACTGGTCATTGAAGAGTTGTGGCCTAGCAATTGATTATCCTTCCCAGTTCCCAGGTGGTGCACTCATCTTGATTAGCCTCTTGAAGGATAACATGCTCTGATACCAATTGACGTTTATTTATGTCAATACCACACAAGGGGGGGGGGGAGGTGATTTCTGTGGTGTCTAATTTTTTGCGTGCACTGGATATATAAGGACCTGGTTCTTCTATGTGTTCCAACTCCTACTGTTGCAGAATAATAAATGTAGAAAAATAAAGAACACAGAGATTTTTTATGTGGAAAACACCCGGCTCAAAAGGTGAAAAACCACGACCTACTTCTCAGTAGGATTTTCCCAAAACTCTTCACTAAATCAATGAGCCAAACAACATTTACAAAAGATCCTTTTGTAAACCTAGGATTACCTCTAATCCCTTTGTAGCAAACTAGCCTCTAGCTATTTGCGACAAAGGGATTAGAGGTAATCCTAGGTTTACAAAAGATCCTTTTGTAGACCTAGGATTACCTCTAATCCCTTTGTAGCAAACTAGCCTCTAGCTATTTGCGACAAACTCCAAGTTAATTCTAACATGAATCACAAAGTACCTATTACAGGTGCTTCTAGATAAAGCTTATAAAGGTAAAAATTGAATCACTATTACAAGTAACTAGACTATAAGACAACAGTTGGAACTGGTTTTCTAGCTAGTTCAAGTAGCTTCAGAGTCGCACACTTAAATCTCACACGAACTGCTTGCAAAATTTTCCTAGCTAATTTTGCTCCCAATTCATTCTTAACTTCTGCTTTCGTGTGTCCCTGTACAATAAGAACAATCTGCAATATATAGGATTAGTAGACAAGTGATTTACTAGAGTTCTAATGTAACTCTTCCTTGGTGGAAGAGTTCTAGTTAATCTCAACTCCTTAAATCCTTCATTATCCTTGATTCTGTTCTTACTGAATAATGAGTCCTTCTCCTTATCATTTTTCAATCTTTTCGATCAGCAGATATCTCTTATGTCCTAGATTTGATTTATCTCCTACATGTACACCTCACGTGCCTTTTACTCTGCATGTATCTATGTCTCCAGTGATGGACCTGGTTCATCTTTGAGTTCCTTTGTCAATCTTTAAAACCATTCAATTTCTTGGGCCAACACTACCTCTCAGCCCACAGTTTGGGCTCGTTAGTTGCTGAGTAGGTGTACTCACGTTACCCCTTGCACCTTGTGTGCAGATCTTTCAGGTCCCGATAGCTGCTGTTGATTATTTGGTGCAGAGTTTCAGTCGGAGATTTCGAGGTAGCTGCCTGGCGATCGCAGCCTCGTCTTCTCCTTCTTTATCTTCCCTTCGGCATATTTTTATTATTTCAGACAATAGTTTTCTTTCTATATTTGCAGAATTTGTAGTTGTGTCGGCTCATGACTTAGTGACACCCGGTGTTGGGACTTAATTAAGTGTTTTGGTTGAATTTAACTTTTAGTAAAAAAATTATGTGAGGAGAATATTGTTATTATTAAATGGCTTTTCATGAAAAATCGAATTATTTGAAATTATATGGCTCGCCTAGTTCCACGATAGGCACCATCACGATCGGGGTAGTGTTGGGATCGTGGCACAAGAATTATTAGAATTATCATAACAAAAAGTCTCATGGGCGAATAAAAGAATTAGTACAACTTTGTCAACGGTATTCTTGGCCATCCCTGATATTAGAAATATTCTATTCATAGGATTAGATCGTGCGAAAAAGTCACTCCCAGTTCCAGGAATATTTTAATAATTATTTTATCAATAGGGTCCTTCATAATATGAACAAGAATCACAAAAATATGAATTACCATAATTCGATTAATTTTTATTTTAAGATGTCATCTCAAAAAACTTAAAGCGATACTAAGTAAAATTAAAATTAAGAACTTAATAGAATAAAAAGTAAAAGTCCTATATATAAAATAGCTTCTTTCTAATTCCCTTGCACCGGTGCTCAAGATTTGTTGCGGTCATATGCACATGTAACATATGTGATCAATACGTAATAAAGTGAAACGTAAAGTATCGTTCCAACGAGTAGTAATTCTTTATCGTTAACTAAATTAAACTTGCGATTTATATATTCAAGTGATTTCTCATATTGTTAATTGTAACTAACTAAAATTAATGTAAAATAGTAGAATAAAGCAATTAACAAAGACAATTAGGCAAGCTTGCATTGAAATCAATAAAAGAGAATTTTCAGGGTTGTGATAGTTTTACTAATCCAATTGAGTTTTGATTACATCTATTAATTCAGATTACCTATAGTTGCTAGTTGACTGGATTGTAAATATGATTAGCATTCTTCACAGTACTACTCGCCTATTAAAGATATATTAACACTCATATTCTTATGAAATTGAATCTATAAAAAACGGATAAAACATAATATTCAACTGAGCAAGACTATTAGACATATAAATAGTAAATAAAACTTAACTGTTGGAAAAATAATAGAGCAATTATGCACTAGAATTAAAGAAATAATCAAGAATGGTAAGTCATATTAATAAGAAAATAATTATTCAATATTCATGATCAACCACGACCCCGCACCAATAAACTTAAAGGGTGAAAATCATTTACCCTCCCAAACTTTGTGTTAAAAATCAGACTCCCTCCTCAACTTTGAACAATAATCGTTCTCCCCCTTTATCCTACCCAATACCTTTTTTGCACTTGAATTTTCAATTTCCTCCTCAATTCAATACTTTTTTATTATATGATTCTTTTTATGGTTTTAGCTATAACTTAAATTATGTAATATCTATTATAAATTGTAATTTGATTTCATTAAAATTATAAGTGGAATAAGTAATCAGAGTCAATTAAAATTACTTTATCTTTATGATTGTTATTTTAATGTAATGCATATTAAATATATATTTAAGTTATATTTTTTTAGCGACAGAGCTAGAAATTCATATAAGAGGGTTGAAAATTTTAATTCATATATTTAATAAACTCTATTCTCTTAGCTCGCAAATGTTAATTCATTATTTAATGAACTCTATTCTCTTAGCTCACAAATTTTAATTTTTTAGCTGACAAGTTCAATCTAAGTTTTTCATATAAGAGAATTGAAAAACACCCCAAGTTATCTTAGCTCACAAGTTCAATCCGAAATAAAATAAAAAATTGGGTATTTTTCAATCCTCTTATATGAATTTCTAGCTCTGTCGGTAAAAAAATATAACTTAAATATATATTTAATATGCATTACATTAAAATAACAATCATAAAGATAAAGTAATTTTAATTGACTCTGATTACTTATTCTACTTATATTTTTAATGAAATCAAATTACAATTTATAATAGATATTACATAATTTAAGTTATAGCTAAAACCATTAAAAATCATATAATAAAAAAGTATTGAATTGAGGAGGAAATTGAAAATTCAAGGGCAAAAAAGGTATTGTGTAGGATAAAGGGAAAAGAACGACTATTGTTCAAAGTTGAGGAGGGAGTTTGATTTTAACATAAAGTTGGAGAGGGTAAATTGATTTTCACCCTAAACTTAAAGGAAGAATAAGAGAAGAAAAACTCGGCGTTGGCTTTCAAAGTGCTTCAACAGCATTCTTTTGCTGCCTCCCGACGTGATTTTCCCTAAAAATTATGTGAAACCTTGCTTAAAACACCGCCGGATAATTTTGGCCTTTTCTAATTACACTGACTTGAAATCTTGATGATTTTATTTCCAAACAAAGTAATCGAAGCTGTACAAAAACTCCAAGACTGTGACCTGATCTCCTTTGATTGGAACATTATGTAAACATACAATGAAGCTGTGATGATCCAAAATGTCATCTCATATATTTTTAGTTAATTTTGTATTTCGAGGTCATGAAAACCTTCTTTTATCTTACCTTAATTTGCGTGCGCAGCCCGGACGTATAGCCGGGAAGCCTTTATGTGAAAAACAGATAAAAATGATAATTTTTGTATTAGAAATTTGAATAAAGTTGACTTCAGTCAATATTTTTGGTAAACGGACCCGGACCCGTGATTTGACAGTCCCGGAAGGTCCGTAAGAAAATATGGGACTTGGCGGTATGCCCGGAATCGAATTCCGAGGTCCCAAGTCTGAGAACTGAATTTTTGTAAAAGAAATTGTTTTCTGAAAATAAAAGAGGTTTCTGAAAATGAAATTATATGTGAAACATGTGGTATCGGGCCCGTATTATGGTTTCGGTGCCCGGTACAGGTTCGATATAATATTTGTGTCGTATCTGTAAAGTTTGGTAAGAAACGGACTTCATTAGATGTGATTCGGACCATAAATGCAAAATTTGATGTTTAAAGAAGTTTTGAGAAATGACATTGATTTTGGGGTTTAATTCGATGTTTACGATGTTATTTTGGTGATTTGATTACACGATTTAGTCTGTAGGATGTTTTCGAGGTTGTGTGCACATTTGGTTTGAAGTTCCGAGGGCTCGGGTGAGTTTCAGGTAGGTCCCGGGATGTTTTTAGGCTTAAAATATAGCTGTTGCAGGCCAGAAAAGTGCAGATCTCTGAACCCGCCAGCGAGGTCTGCACTTGATTTTGTGCTGACCGCGGAGGGCCTTTGCGGCCGCACTCGATTTTGTGCGGTCCGCAGTGAGGAGCAGGTTCACTGGTCTAATTTTGGAGGCCTATATCTTTTGATTTACAAGGCATTTTGAGCTGATTCAAAAATAAAGATTGTAGCCCTTCGTGTCTAGTTTCCATAAAGGTACAGAAATCGCAATTTGGACATCTGTAGAGAAAGTTATGGCCAAAATACTAAAGCATGTAACTGCAGCCAATTTGCCTCTTGTGTGGCCGCACTCCCTTTTTGTGCGGTCCGCGGTGGGGGTCTGAGAGGGGTATATTTAAACGGGATTTTCAGTTATTTTTTATTTTTCAAAACCCTAAAAAGGTAAGAGGCGATTTTCTAAACATTCTTTCTTCTCCAAAGCATTAGTAAGTGATTTCTAACTCATTTTCTTTACTCCTTAACTTTCTTTTACAAGATTTCATCCTAGAATCTAGGGTTTTCATGGTGGAATTTGGAATTTTGGGTAAAACCTAATAATATTGAAATTTGAGGATTTAGACCTCAAATTGAGGTCGGATTCCAAAACCATTTATATATCCGGGCTCGGGGGTGAATGAATAATCGGGTTTTGGTCCGAATTTTGGGTTTGGACCGAGCGGGCCCGGGGTCAATTTTTGAGTTTTGGGGGAAAACTTTAGAAAACTCATTTTCATGCATTAGAATTGATTCATTTAGCATTTATTGATGTAATTAAGTAACTTGTGGCTAGATACGAGCGAGTTGGTGGTGGAATCAAGAGGTAAAACGGTAGTTGAGACTTGAATTTTGATCGTGGAAGTCGAGGTAAATATCTTGCCTAACCTTGTGTGGGGGAACTACCTCTTAGGATTGAGTCTTCTTTGTTGCTTGTAGTCCGTGTATGCGAGGTGATGAGTGCGTACTCAGACTTATTTGCTAATAGATTGGCCTTTTAGGATTCGTAGGTTCTTATGTCACCTGTGTATGAGTTGTAATTGTTACCTTTGAATCCTTGGTTGTTAATTTCATCCTTTCCTGCTTAAATTAGAATTACTTGCTTTTGGATTCTTTCGTTGGCTATTTGATCTTAATTGACTTAACTGAATATTTTACCGCTCTTATCTTCATGCTATATTTGCTTCCTAAAACTGCCAAATTGTCCATATTAGTTTTATCTAGCTTTATAGTTGTTTAGCCGTAGTTAGAACATCTGCTCGTTGGTGTCAAGCATGCCCGTGAATCTTACATTGTGATTTATATGATTCTTCCCTTATGTGCTACTTGGGTCTAGTTGATAAACATTTATGTTGTTGATGTTTCCTTGATGTTGCCTATTACTGGGCCTTTGTTTAAGCTGAATTTTATTCCGTAAAGTTAATTTTTTAGGCGAGATTGGTTATAGCAGTTTCCCTTGTCGGGATGGTATGGTTTCTATTATTGTTATTGCCGTTAATGATATTGTTTGCATTGTTGACTCCCTTGTCGGGATGTTGTTATTTATGGTTCTTACCATTGATTTTCCTTGTCAAACTATTGTTTATGTTATTTTAGCACGAGGGAACATTCCGTGCCATGTTTATGTTATTTTAGCACGAGGGGACATTCCGTGCCATGTTTATATTATTTCAGCACGAAGGGACATTCCGTGCCATGGTTATGTTATTTTAGCACGATGGGACATTCTGTGCCATGTTTATGTTATTTAGCACGAGGGGACATTTCGTGCCATGTTTATGTTATTTAGCACGAGAGGACATTTTGTGCCATGTTTAAGTTATTTAGCACGAGGGGACATTATGTGCCATGTTTATGATCTTTAGCACAAGAGGACATGTCGTGCCATTTCTATTTAATTATTATGAGGATGAGAGTAAAAGGACGAATGGTGATGTCGTGCACTTGTCTTTGCATAATTATTTTCGTTGTTCCTGTTTGATATTTATTGCACTTGTTTAAGAGTTAACATTCTGATGTTTTGATTTGGATATTCATATTGATCTCCTACCGTTTATTGACAATGACTTGATGTTCCTCCTGTACTGTATGGCAAGTTTCGAATTACGGACTGAAATCGGTAGATTTATCTTGAGGAGATTATGATTACTAGATTTTATTGAAAAGTATTATTGAAAAAGTAATGGTTTCGAAATGATTATATTTGAATGACTTTTACATCGAAGGTATATTTGAAAAGCATTCGTCTTGCATAAAATGATATCTGGAAGTCATTTATAGGGAAAAACATCGTTGGAAAGTTCGTATTTTGAAAGAAACTATATTTTTTTTTTGGTATTTCACTCTGTTAAATATACTTATATATACATTTGGGGAAAATATATTTTCAAAGGAGAGTCTTCTATACTAAAATGAGTATATTTGCAAAGTTTTTCATATGAACCGTTGTTTAAAGGTTTCCACCAGTTTATGAATTTTAATGGCTAAGGCCCGATGTGAACAAACAGGCGTAGAGTTGAGTTATTGGTGTTCTCTATTGCGTTGTGTTTTCTTCCGGTTGGACTTGTTTTGTTGTCCATTTTTTATGTGTATTTTTATGATGTTTCGTTGGTTAATTTCTATAATTTCCTTCCGCATTATATCGTCATTGTTGTAAATTATTCCGTGAAGCCTTAGGTAGATGTAGTGTTCGGTTATTTCTACATTCATGTCAGTTATTTATAGACCAGTGGTGTCTTGACTAGTCCTCGTCACTACTCCACCGAGGTTAGTCTTGATACTTACTGGGCACCGCTGTGGTGTGCTCATACTACACTTCTGTGCATTTTTGTTTGCACAGATCCAGGTTTATATTGTTAGAAGTTGTGTGGATCATTGTTGAGCAGACTCAAGGTAACCTGCTGCTGCGTTCGCAGGCTTCAGAGTCACCTTCTCATAAGTAGTATTCATACACTGTAGTATTTATTTCCAAACAGTTGTATTTCGAAGTTGCAGGAGATTCGTAGAGCTTATGACTTGTATTACCGGTTTTGGGAAATATTTGTAAATTCTGTCAAGATTCTATATCAAGACTGCTAGTCTTCTTGTATTCTTGTTGTTATTTCACTGAATGTTCGGCTTAACTAGTCTCTAAGACGAGGTGCTATCACAATATCTAACGGAGGGAAATTTGGATCGTGACGGAAGCTAGTTTCAGCAGACTCTGCTTGGCCAACTAAAAGCTACTTACTTTGCTCAGAACTATTTAACTTTGCACTCTAGTTTCTCTTCCACTTTTCCTAAAAACTATATTAACACCCTAAATCAGTGTAAAACCAGTAATCAAGTTAAGTCGGGGCACACTCAACATAAAATACGAATGAAAAAGCGATAAAATGCGTATAAAGTAATGTCAAAACCTATGCAAATATGCCCAACATTACTTTTCCCGATGGAATAATAGAGGATGTTTTGGTCCAAACTGGCATCTTGTGTACGTAAGATTTGTATTCTAAAGGGACTTTTAAGTATTTACCTTTGAAATGTAAAGGTAACTGTTTATGTTTTCACAATTTTCAATATATCAGGTGTTAAGTGTTTTTAAAATTAAATACAAGTGTATATCCACAACTTAATCATAATCATATATTATTGAGGGGTTTAAATATTTCATTTATCCTGTTTTCTAAATTTCCATTAAATCGCTAATTTTAAAAGGGTGATTCATTTTCTCAAACTATATGGAAAAGGTACCTTCAAATGTTTTTCTTTGTTACACCTGGCTGATCAAGAGCCTCAAGTATGGTGAGAGATTCCCACCCTAGTAGATAAAGAACGGCAAGTTGTTGGGTCCAAACACACACGCAAGTATACATTATCGATAAATAATAAAGAGATAAAAAAGTATTGTTCCGGCGAGAATTTATGATCAACTTTTATCCAACCTAAGCAACTTATAAATTTAGTGCTCAAGTGAGTGATAAGAAGATGATTGAATTTTTGTAACAAAATTACTACGAACTGTTAGTATTCTGTATTCGAAAATATATTAAAAAATAAAAACGATATAAAACCAAAAATGTAGAAGAATGTAATTATTCCGCGCCCGCTGAATTCACAGTGTTTCCTGAAGGAACTTAATCCCTTCCTAGTACCCGAGATTTAGGATTATTTTCTACCAGAGTAGAACATATTACCCTCACTGGTGTAGCGGTACTTCAAACCTCAGCGACAACGAACGCAAAGAACAGTAGTAAATCACACTTACTCCTTTCTTTTCTGTTAAAACAATGTAGAGAGAAGAATGAGAAATCAAAATTTTCGTAAGGAAAATATGAGGAGAGTTCATGTATTTATAGCCAAAAAAACATTAGGTTATACTGAAGAGTTACCACTCTTTATGTAAGGTTGCAACTCAAAATGGTTGTTAATGAAACGACCATTTATGCAAACCGCCAAATTCATATTAAAACGGAGAAAAATTGAACTACCGTTAGAGGAATGGTCTAATTTGGTAATTAATATTGCGTTAATATTCACAAATAAATTTGGTCTGAAAAATTAATAAATTAATTAGTTCATTTGACCAAATCCAAATCCGAAGCCGAGCGAGCGACGACGACGACGGTTATGCAAACCACCAAATTCAAATTATAACGGGAAAATTAAAACGGGGAAAAATTGAATTACTGTTATAGAAACGGTCTAATTTGGATTAATTAATATTGCGTTAATATTAACAAATAAATTTGGTCTAAAAAATTAATTAATCAATCAAATCATTTGATAAAATCCAAGTCGAGCGAGTGACTACGACGACGACGCGAGGCTTGCCTTCTTCTCAACTCTTTAAGAGTTAGAAGAAGTGCAATTGTATATATACACATCAAAGCTCTTTTCCTCCTCCAATGTGGGACAATGTCCCTTTGTCAAAGAGGGAAATTAAAAAAAAAATTTATTTTTCCTCCATTTTCCATTAACTTTATTTTAAGCTCTAAGAAGCTTAAACCCAACAAACC
>MDKH01153474.1:0-20350 GCA_005239495.1 Nicotiana undulata | reverse complement strand
CCCCCACCGAAATGAACAAATAGTGGGTATGTCTGAAGGGACCAGCCCTGAAGCCCTTCGAATTGAAGAGAACTCCCCAAGTGACTCACTATGGGCAATAGTAAATGGAGACTCGCCTACTCTCCCTGCTTTTTCCGAAGAGGCGGGAGGCCCAGGCTATTAGGACCCTCGAGATAGAAGGAGTCCACGGGTGGGAGGACCCCTTCCGTGATTACTTTACCGGGGTTGAAGATGTTACCAGCTAGAGTGATGCATCGAGTCTCTTTGATGAGGCTCAACGAGCCCTAAATCGGGTAAGTCTCAATTCCCTTCGTTGATTTCACATTCTTCTATTTCCTGTCTAACTTCCTTTATTTTTCATATAGGCTTTGGCACTCCATCAAGAGGCGTTCTCCAAATCCCGAGAAGATATTAGCCGATGTGAGGCCGATATTTAGGGGCTCACGGAGGAGAAAAATGCCCTCAAACTTCCCAACGGACGGAAGGAAGAGGAGATCAAGGACCTACGAGATAGTTGGCCAAGGCTCACCAAGATCAGACCGACCTGATCGAGCAGGTAATGACAATCTTAAAATCTCATGGGCTCAATTCGGGAACGGTGGCTAACATTTCAATCTCAGCTGCAGCAGAAGGTCGAGAGGATCAAGCAGTTCTGCGAGGAGGTCAACATGATAAAGGCGGAGACCTTGGGGTGTAAAGAAAGCATGGACCGCTTTGCTACAGAAAAAGAGGCTATTTGAGCCCAATTGTCATCGGTCAAAAGTCATCTTCGAGGCATGAAGTAGAAGAGCTCAACTCAAGCAAAGTAAATATAGGAGCTAGAGGCTCGGTTGGATTTCGAACTTGCAAAGGCCAAATCTAAAGCCGAAAAGGCAAAGGCCGAGGCAAAAGTGATTGTGGCTGTCTACCGAGCTGATGCTGAAGCCGCTCAAGTCCAAGCAAGAGAGGTTTTCGAGACTTCTCAAACTCAGAAACATTGGATTTCTCAACTCGCCAAATGCCAATCTTGGAGGTAAACCCTCTACGAGATCCACGCTCGAGGTTTTGATCTTACCGACGAGATAGTAAAGGCTAAAGAGCATGAAGTTGATGCTAGAGCATTGGCCTCTTCTGAAGATGATGATGACGATAATGCCTATGAGGACACCGAGAGTTGGGGGACCCCGATGGAGAAGCTTCTCCCGAGAATAGTTAGGAGCCTTAGTATTTTTTCTTCTCTTTTTTCTTTTGTGTAGGACCCTGATCGGTCCTTTGTAAATATCTTCATATGTATAAAACATTTTCTTTTTCTCTGTCTTGTCTTTATTTCAACTTCTGTCTTGTGAAAATTTTACTTCATTTATGCCTTCACGCCTTATGAAGATTTTGCTCATTAGTTTGAGACTTAGGAAATTAGACCAAAGTCGGACCAGAGTAGTCTTTATAATCGAGTGAGTACTTACTCGAACTCGAAGTAGAGCGACCCTTAGGTTTTAGTTGAGTAAGACGATTTCTCAAATTCAAAAAATAAAACGTCCCTTGGGCTCTTGAATTAGGTCGATACGGCCTCAAAAGAATGCTTTTTCGGCTTAAAAGAGTTAATCATATAAAAATTTGTCGTGCCTTGGCACATGATAAATATGTACACATTAGGTTTTTCGAGGGTTAGTGTTATCGAAACCCTTTGCTTTGTTATGCCTTAGCACAAAATTGTTCGAGGGTTCGAACAATTCCATACCCCTTAGGGTTTTTTGAGGGATGACTTTGTCGAAACCCTTTTGTCATTTTGCCGAGGGTAGACTTTTCAACCATTTTATAAAAGTATTTGAATGCTTGTTTTTCATTACAGAATTCATACGTCTCGAATCGTGTTAGTTTGGCCATAGCCTTGGGATCTGCCTTTGGGCTTGTTTCCCGATTACACTTCGAACTTGTTCGAAGTGTCGGTCCGCGAGTGGGGTGGCCTTGGCCTATAAAATCGAGGATTGCCTTTTTAAGGTCTTACGATCTCAAGGTTTAGTAATTCGATCATGTTGATTTTTTGGGCGGCAGTCCCAGAGTATGGGGTAAGTTGTTTGAACTTCATTTGTGATCGGCCCTTAAGCCAGTTTCCACAATAGATCATAAGTATGAAATTGTCAAGTATAAATTTTTCCAAGGCATGGAACATCCGGTAAGGAAACATACTTCTTTCAATAGATTATACATGCGTACATGTTTTTCCATTAGGGCTCGAGTAATCTATATGGACACGGTTCATTCAACCGTTTGGCCCTTTACAAAATCTACCTATCGAGACCTTGTTGACACGAAGTATCTTCCTTGTAATCATCCGAGGGTGATGCCCCCCAGTATTCAAGGTTGATTGTAAAGAAGACTCAGATACTGTTAGATTGCTCTAATTTAGGATGAACAATGGTTGCCTCGTTAAAAACCTCATCGAAAAAACCCATTTGAAAAAAAAAATCGGTCCAAGGGAAAAAGAGTGCAACGCGTGCTTTTAGACCTAAGGACTTCATGTTGAAGAATGCTATAATGTCTCTGATAGGACACCTGTAATCGGTTAGCATAAAATATAAATGAAAATGGAGAAGGTCATACCTTAGAAATAATATCGTTTGAGGAGAGATATGTTCCAATTATTTGGTAGTTGTTCGCCGTTCATCGTGCCAAGTTTGTAGGATCCCTTTCCGACGATGTCAAGGACCTGATACGGTCCCTCTCAATTCGGGCCAAGTTTTCCTTCGTTAGGATCTCGAGTATTGAGGGTGACCTTCCTGTTTTTCATCTAGCAATTCAAGGCTTGTATTCATATCTCGTGATTTGACTTTTCTATTGCATATCGAAACCTGACGCTAGGTTCCCCGACTTCGACCGGAATTAGAGCTTCGGTGCCATATACTAAACAGAACGGTGTTTCCCCTGTACTGGATTTTGACGTTGTTCGATACACCCAAAGGACTTCGGGCAATATTTCTCTCCATTTTCCCTTAGCGTCGTTCAATATTTTCTTTAGATTTTGAATGATGGTCTTTTTTGTCGATTTGGCTTGTCCGTTCCCACTAGGATGATATGGCGTTGACAGGATCCTTTTTCTTTTGTGATCATTGAGAAACTTTGTCACTTTGCTACTGACAAATTTCTTTCCCTTGTCGCATATGATATCGACAGGAATCCTGAATCGGCATATAATGTGGTCCCATATGAAGTATATGATTCTTTCTCTCTAATTTTCTCGAAAGCCTGTGCTTCAACCTACTTAGAGAAATGGTCAGTCATAAACAAAAAAAGATTAGCTTTACCTGGGGCCGATGGGAGAGGGCCGACGATATCCATTACTCATTTCATAAATGGCCATAGGGATAAAATTGAGTGGAGTTTCTCTCCGGGTTGACGAATCATTGGTGCATACCTTTAACATTTGTCGCACTTTCGAACAAACTCTTTTGTATACTTTTCCATATTGGCCCAATAGTATACTTTTGTGAACCAATGATTCGGCACCGGAATGATTCCCGCAAGTTCCCTCGTGAATTTCCCGTAGGACGTAGTCGGTATCTCTGGGACCCAAATATATTGCCAACAGTCCATCGAACATCCTTCTATATTGTGTTCCATCTTCGGCCAATGTGAATCGTGCGACCTTCGTACGTAGATTCCTCGATTACTTAGGATCCGATGGAAGCTTCCCGTTTTTTAGGTACTCGATATATTTATTCCTCAAATCCCAGGTTAGACTTGTGGAGTTTATTTCGGCGTGGCCTTCTTCGATCACTGACTTTGAAAGCTGTACGACAGTCCCCGAGCTAATTTCATCGTCTTTGACTGATGACCCTGAATTTGCAAGGGCATCAGCCTCACTGTTTTGTTCTCGAGGTACATGTTGTAAGGTCCATTCTTTAAACCGATGTAGTGTCACCTATAGTTTGTCCAAGTACCTCGGCATTCGATCTTCTCGAACCTCGAAGGTTCTGTTGACTTGGTTTACCACAAATAGGGAGTCACATTTGGCCTCGATGACCTCTGCTCCCAAACTCTTAGCTAGCTCGAGACCTACAATCATGGCCTCATACTCGGCCTCATTGTTAGTCAACTTGGAAGTTTTGATAGATTGTCCAACTGTGTTGCCCGTGGGCGGCTTCAAAACGATGCCTAGCCCGAACCCCTTCACGTTCGAAGCGCAGTTTGTGAAAAGAGCTTACACCCCCCGATGATGTAACTATTTTTAATAATAGTTCCCTTTCGACCTCGGGTACGAGGGCTAGCGTAAAGTCGGGCACGATGTCTGCTGAGATTTGAGAATTGATGGTCGTTCGAGGTTGATACTCGATATCATACCCACTGATTTCGACGGCCCATTTGTCCAATCGTTCAGAGAGTTTGGGTTTATGAAAAATATTGTGAAGAGGATAAGTGGTCACCACAAAAATTGGGTGACATTAATAATACAGTTTTAATTTCCTAGAGGAGCATATTAAGGCAAGTGCTAATTTTTCTAAGTGTGGGTACCGGGTCTCGGCCTCACCTAAAGTTCGAATAACATAGTAAACAGGAAATTGCGTACCTTGATCCTCTCGAACTAGGACCCCACTTACCGCGACTTTCGAGACTACTTAGTATAAGTAGAGTTGCTCGTCCGCTTTCAGAGTATGAAGAAGTGGCGGGCTCGAGAGGTACCTCTTTAATTCTTACAATGCTTGTTGGCATCTCGGGGTCCAAGCAAAATTGTTCTTCTTTTTGAGCAATGAGAAGAACCTGTGACTTCTATCTCAAGACCTCGAGATGAATCGGCCTAGGGCGGCTATCCGCCCCATTAATCTTTGTACGAACTTAACATTGTCCACGACTATGATGTCTTTGATTTCCTTGATTTTATGGGGGTTGATCTCGATTCCCGATTTGACACCATAAAGCCGAGGAACTTGCCCGAACTGACCCCGAATGCACATTTCTCCGGATTGAGCTTCATGTTGTATTTCCTTAATATATCGAAGGTTTCCTGCAAATGTTTCAAATGGTCCTTTGCTCACAGGGACTTAACTAGCATATCGTCAATATAAACCTCCATTGATTGACCTATTTGTTCTTCGAACACTCGATTTACTAGGCGTTGGTAAGTAGCACCAGCATGTTTTAACCCAAACGACATTACATTATAACAATAGGTGTCGTACTTAGTGCTGAACGAAGTCTTTTTCTGATCCTCCGAGTTCATTTGAATTTGATTTTACCCGAAGTAGGCATCGAGAAAACTAAGGATCTCGTGGTCGGCCGTGGCATATATCATGCGATCGATATTCGGCAGAGGAAAAGAGTCTTTAGGACATGCTTTGTTTAAATCCTTATAGTCTACGCACATTCTAAGTTTGTTCCCTTTTTAGGGACTACGACTATGTTTGCTAACCATTTAGGATATGTTACTTCCTAAATGGATCCTATTTTGAGAAGTTTGGTTACCTCGTCCTTGATGAATGCATGTTTTATGTCGGACTGGGGCCATCTCTTTTTCTTTACCGGTCAAAACTTTGGGTCCAAGCTCAATCAATGGGTAGTGATCTCTGGTGGATCCCTGTCATGTCAAGGTGGGACCAAGAAAAATAATCCATATTATCGATAAGGAATTTAATGTGTTTTTCATTGAGCACGGGGGTTAAGCTCGTGCCTAGATATACCTTTTGCTTGGGTAAGTACTCGATCAATTTGACTTGCTCCAGCTCTTCGACTGTCGATTTGGTGGCGTCGGAATCCTCGGGGACTATGAAGGATCGAGGGATCCAGTAGTCATCGTCTTCATCCTTTCACTGCTTCTCCGACTAAGTCGAGGATGGTGCATGTGGTTGCTATTTAACCTCTTTTTTTCGTTTAACGCCAACCCCTTTGCTGACGAGAGTGTTGATATCGGTATTACTTCATCGGCCGTGAACATTTCTTTGTCAGCATGTTGTTCCCTATACACCATTTTTATTCCATCTGGCATCGGGAATTTTAGCATTTGGTGAAAGGTTGAAGGGACTCCCCTCATATTGTGAATCTAGGGTCTTCCGAGCACGGCGTTGTATCTCATATCTCCCTCGATCACATGGGACTTTATTTCTTGAATAGATCCGGCTACATTTACTGGTAGGATGATTTCACCTTTAGTTGTTTCACTCGCTATGTTGAAGCTATTGAGAACCCGAATTACGGGTACAATCCAATCTTGTAGGCCGAGCTACTCTACGACCCTCGATCGGATAATATTGGTCGAGCTTCCTAGATTAATTAAAAAATGTTTAACCTGAATTTTATTCATAAGGATAGAGATTACCAATGCATCACTGTGGGGTTGTGAGATCCCTTCTGCTTCCTCATCGTTGAATGATAAAGTGCCTTCTGGTATATAGTCTCGAGTTCGTTTTTCCCTGGTATTGATACTTTAGTGCGTTTGAACACAGGACCTTGTGGAATTTCGACCCCACCAACAATCATGTGAATCACGTGTTGTGGTTCTTCCTTCTCATTTTTCCTGTTTGCATCCCTGTGTCTGAAATGGTTTTTAGCTCTGTCGCTCAAGAATTATCGAGGTGACCCTCGTTGAATAGACGGGCCACCTCCTCCCTTAGTTGTTTGCAGTCTTCGGTTTTATGGCCATGGGTACCATGGTATTTTCATATTTGGCTGGGGTTTCTTTGAGATGGATCAGTCTGTAGAGGTCTGGGCCATCTAGTATCATTGATTCTCCCAATGGCTGACACAATGCCTGATGCATCGATGCTGAAGTTGTATTCTGATAATCGTGGTGCTTCTGTGGGATCGGTATGTTCTACCCTCGATCATTCCTCCGATCATTTCGAATGGGATTACATCCTAGGCCGTTGTTCCTATGATTTGCGTTGTATGGTTGATACCGATCTCTGTTCGACCGCGGTTCTCTGTCGATATCTCTTTGAGTTCTGCCGACGGGCTTGTTTGGATAAACGAAACCGGAAGGGGTCCCCAATTTATCATCCTCGACTCTGATCTTTGACTGGTACCGATTATGTACATTGGCCCAGGTTACCACTGGATATTCGATTAAATTTTGCTTTAGCTGTCATGATGCCACCGAATTTCATTCGTGAACCTTGAGTAAAGGCTTGAACAACCCAATTATCTGTGGCCGGTGGTAGTTCCATACGTTTTATCTGGAACCGAGATACGAATTCCCTCATCATTTCGTTGTCTTTTTGTTTTACCTTGAAGAAGTTCAACTTCCTAGTCGCAACCTTTATTGCTCCGGCATGTGCCTTTACGAAGGAGTCTACAAGCATGGCAAAGGAATCGATAGAATTAAGCAGTAAATTATGGTACCATATTATTGCTTCTTTTGACAAGGTTTCTCCAAATTTCTTCAGTAGAACAGATTCAATCTCATCGTCTTCCAAGTCATTCCCCTTTATTGCGCATGTATAAGAAGTGACGTGCTCATTACGGTTGCTGGTCTCGTAATATTTAGGGACTTCTGGCATTCGGATTTTCTTCAGAATGGGCTTCAGAGCCTCACTTGAAGGGAAAGGCTTATGTACAAATTTCTTTGAATCCGTACCCTTTAGGATTGCCGGTACCCCCGGTATTTGGTCAACCCGGGAGTTGTATGTCTCTACTTTCTTGTTATTTGCCTCGATTTTGTTTTCTCCCGATTTAGTCCGTTTAGTGAGCTCGTCGAGCATTTTCATAATGGTGGGGTCAGTTCCCGATTCATTGGTGTTCGACCTTTCTGGCCCAGGATCGGTCCTGTGGATGACTTCTAGTTTGATCCCACTCAGTGCACGATGCTGATTTTGTAGTTGTGCTATAGCGGCTTGTTGAGCCTGTAATATCTCGAATATAAATGGAGGCTGACTCCACCATCTCCTTTGCCTTGTGTACCTATGACCACCAGATCGACCTTCTCTACGTACGCTACCTTCGGGATCAGCGCCCAAATACATTTAGGGCGATATGTAAACTGACGTTGACGGGATTTGCAATTGGTACTCCCTCGAGACCAGCCTGAGGCACCTTGATCCATGGGGCGGTTATATTGTCGTTTTCCCCGTGAAATTCGAGGCCCGTTGTCACCATGAGTGGGTGTTGTTTGTGAGTTTGACATGTTTTATCCTGAAAACAAAAACACTTACAAGAACAAGCGTAAAGCAATGTGTGTTATCGTAATCAGTATTAAGAAATCACTATTATCATTAGCCCCGCGGTGGGCGCCAAACTGTTTACCCTTAAAATTGGATAACAATTAAACTTATAATGTGATTTTAAAGATACATGATTTCACTTAACACCAACTGATATATATATATATATATATATATGAAGATTAGTAATAGTAATCAACAGTAAAGTTAAGCAAACCAGTATTTGAACATAACTCAGCACTCAAGTTAGAGTACCCTCAAACTGATTGGTGCAAGAACAGTTTAAAGATATAGTAGGTTGATGAACAAGAATGTAAATGAGAAAGAGAATTATATTGCTTTGATATCTGTGAACAATGTGTGTTACAAATGATTAGAACTTCCCTTTATATAGTAAAAGAATTCCACTTATGGTATAACTCTAATTGTAGAAAGAAATCCCATGATTAGCTGATTAAATATTTCTGATTTAATCCGTTTCGATATTTGCGCCATGATCCTCGACCAGTCACGGATATCTCGCCCTTATATATATTATTGTGCTATCTTCGATCTTGCTCGATGTTTGTCTAGTTTGGCTTCGATCGCTATTAACCTCGATCTCGACAGGTACCTTAATTCCGAACTCAATATTTATCTTAGTGATTTAGTCTGTTTCGTTACGAGGCCGTCATTCGATGCAACCTCCTGGTCTTGATTAAATAGTAAAATCGAATGGTCCCGATTTTAACCGTATATAATTTTGTTCTAACTTCCTACTTTGCTCGAAAAAAGTGAATTGCTTCTTTGCAACATCATTACGGCATTACCTGCCAAGTTAATACATCACTCAAGTCTGTTTACTAAGCTTGGGCTTTCAAAATCTTGTTGCTTTCTTGTTTTAATTTAGAACAGTTGATCGCTTGTTTAGGTGTTACATGTAAATTTGCTATAAAATTCAAATATAGCTATAAATGGTAATTCTCTAAAAGGATAGCTACTAAATGAAAAATATAGTGAATATAAATATTGTGTCATGTAATTCTTCCTTGCTAGCCAGCCAATAATTAACCTTATCCACTCCTTTGCATAACAAAAGAAAAGAACGATTGAAAATAAAGTACTATATTTATCTTCTATACTTTCACCCTTTGATACTACTAACCGGTCGTTTAGTAGGATGCATTAGAGAAAATAATGTATATTAATTTTTCATATTACTATTCCCTTGTTTGATATTCTTTTTCAACTTATGTATTATTAATTCAAGTATTAGTTATTGTTTCCTATGTATAATTAGTACATAATAAACCATGGTATTAGCAATATCAGGACTATTAATGCATGCATTTGTATGGTTAAAGATAAAATTACCCTTAAAGTTAAAGAATATGGAGGGCATTTGTAAACAATTAATTTTCTTAAAAAGTGTGCAATGCATTAATTTTTAATACACCACACCAAACAATGAATAAAAAATAATCTCTGCATAACTAATATTTTCATTAGTGACTCATGCATTACTGATATGCCTTATTCAATATTACTCTTATACATCCTACCAAACTACCCCTAAATCTATCACAATTACAAGAATAGTCTTCTAATTCTCCCACAAGTGTGTCCTTGGTCAAATGAGTTTTCATCCCCGTGGCCACTTGCTTATCTATTGGTTTTTCTTTTCGTGATTGAAGAGGGCTTGTCCCTACGCCTATGATCGACACACTTGCTAACATTATAGAAATGGCTGAATACCAATCGTATAATTGAGTACTCTTATGGAAATTAAAATTTATTGAAAGCGATAGGCTATCATATCATATCAATAGCGGAGAGAGATAAGGGTAAAGAAGAGGAAATAATCCAACGGTTGATGGACAGCCATCCGCGGAGACCCGGAGCCGCTTTCGCCCCAATACTTTTGGAATCTAACACAACCACACAGCTCACAAACCCCCTCTCCTCTAAATCCTCTTAACTCCACACCCAACCCCAAACTTTAAAGCTAACCCCAACTTAACTCTAGTTAACTAAAGACTTCTGCACGAAAGAAATTCACTTAAAAGAAAAAGGTTTTGTGTTATGAATTACTAACTTTTATATTGAGAAAATTTAATTTTTATAAAGATTTAACTTCTATCTACTACTATAATATAAAATAAAATTATTTTATTAGCATGATTTTTAACATGTTATAGTGAATTATCTACTTTATTTTTCAGATAATTACTTTTATTTAACATGACCTTATTCTTTTAAAAAAAATTGTTTACATCAATGGACAAGTGGTGCTCCTTTTACAATACCAATTACTTCACATGTTAAGTTTTATACACTAACGAGGCAACATATTTACCCAATCAATTGCTTGTAATATAGCTAGATCAAATTCAATAAATGGAATCCGGTAATAACATTATGAAACTTAACCCTTAACTTGATAAATTAACGTGGTATAATAGGTAAAGCTTGTTAAAACACCTTAAGTAGATAAATCTGGTATTTAAAGTCATCAACATAACTCCACATAATACTTGAATTGATTTTCTGAAAATGAGATAGTATAAGTAATCTTACACTAACAGTATGATTTAATTAGTTAAAGCAGATTACTTTCTCTCTGTTTTAGATGTCAACCCATTGGTATTAAATATTACACGTAATTTTTTTATAACACACTACTATAAATCTATAACACAGAGAGTAGCCGAAAAAAAACTAACAAAAAAAAGGTGAAAAACTTGAAACCGACTCTTTCTCTCTCACCTCTTGTGTTTATATATAGACACACTTCATTCTCTTTTCCCTTGCCTATACTCTATATCTTCTCTCCTCTTTCTACCCGAGTTTCTGTTTCTTGGTGCAAAAGTATAGGTACCCTTTGTCTCCTTATTCATGCCCTGGTAACCATTAATATAAAGGCTACATCTTTTTATTGTATATTCAAACAAGATAACAGGAAAACAAAAGAATGAGTTGCAATGGTTGTCGAGTTCTTCGGAAAGGATGCAGTGAGAACTGTATTCTTCGGCCTTGTTTGCAATGGATCGAAACCGCTGAAGCCCAAGGCCACGCCACCGTCTTTGTCGCTAAGTTTTTCGGCCGTGCTGGACTCATGTCCTTCATTTCTGCTGTCCCTGAAAACCAACGACCTTGTATGTACTTACAACTCTCTTGTTCATTAATTTCCTGAATATTTATTTGCTTATAAACTGAGATTTTCTTATTTATTTGCAGCTTTATTTCAGTCGTTGTTATACGAAGCTGCTGGTAGAACAGTGAACCCAGTGAACGGAGCTGTAGGGTTATTATGGACAGGCAATTGGCATGTTTGTCAAGCGGCGGTGGAAACAGTCCTCCGTGGCGGCGTGTTGCGGCCGATCCCCGATTTTCTTGGTGCTTCACTAGATATTGATGAGGCGTCTGAGTGCACCGACGTATTTAAGCTTGAACATCCTAGTCTAAACAATATGCAACCGAAGGTGCAGAAGCGACGCCGTTTTCCAGAGGAAGCTTCAAAAGTATTACAGTTGGCGGATCTTGATCTAAGTTTAACACCTGGTTTTCAGAGTCAGAAGGTGTATAGCCACCCTTTGCCGGAGAACCGGCGACCGGGAACTCCGTCTATGAATTCAGAAGAATCTGGGACCACTACGTGTTTTGAGAGTGGTACTGTTACTGGAAATCAGCAAGGAAATGAACTGAAATTACTCAGCTTGTTCAATTAGGTGGCTGTAGTGTTTTTGTTATTAACCTTAATCTTTTTCCTTGTTTTTTTCTATGGGGGAAGGATTTTTTCCCGGAAGTAAATTCCGGGAGAGTTTTTGTTAATCATTGGCACAGGATTTCCCTTCTTTCAAGCTTCTTTATTACGAACAGTTGAAAGGAGGGGAAAGTGAAAGTTCGCCAGTGATTCCTTCCTTAATCTTTTCTTGTTCTCCTTATTGGTTTTTTTCCATTTTCTTGTTACATAACGAGTCTAATGAATGTTGGACCTGAATAAATTGATTGCTTATCTTTCTTTACTGTAATATTTGGATGATCTAACTCTATATACATGTGAAAAACAATTTACTCCAATATATAGTAGTCTCTCTTAATTCATAATTCATGATATTTAATTTAAGATCTGCTACTATTGGTACGTGATAATCTCACTAAGAGAAGATACAAGAACATACACCAGCTTATGAACATGTTAATTAATCAAAGTACATGAGTGATTAAGGTGAGAAAAATGAGATGGTGATGTAAAGGTCAAGATACTTGATTTTTATGGTATAGAGGTTAGCAAAGGTCCTACATAAGATAAGATTTTGGACTTAAAAAAGATTTCGTCACCATCATACTCTTAAAGAAACTTGGAAGCTATCTAGTGCTTCATTCATCATTAAGCTAATACTATTTTTTACTTTTTTTTGGTATAAAGCCACAGCTGACAAGGTAAAAGGTTGTGTAATACTTTGATCATTCTAAGGACCCGTTTGGTCATGAATTTTGTCAAAATAAATTTGAGATTTATTTGGCAAATTCATGTTTAGCCATAAATTTTGTTCACATTTTGGCAAAATCTCAAACTTTAAATTTCAAAATCATCCCAATTGATGATTTTGAGCCAAAATTTCAAAACTTGAGAATTTTATAAATATTTTTCCAAATTAAAGTTGAGAAATATATTTTAAAAACGTATGTCCAAACACATTTTCATCTTCAAACCAAATTTCATTAAACTTTTTAAAATAAATTTAAAAATTTATGACCAAAACTAAGGAATTTAAGAGAATAAAAAGAGGTAGCTTCCTTTGTGGTTGGGAGCTCCAAGTTGGTAGGGGGAAGTAGTCAACAAAATTGACCTGCCCACGTAAATCCTGAAGTAGAGTACGTGGAAACAAGGTCATACACATAGTTTTGTTTTTCATTGGGTGGAATCCATAGTTATCCAAAGTCGAGGTAAGCAAATATTAATGGAGTTATTATTGTAAACAAAAAAGGACAACAAGTGGGTATGTTTTTGTGGGTCGTGAAAACCTGGAAAATAGGGGTTGGATTTTGAGAATTGGAGAGAGGCGGCTTTTGGAGAGCGTTAAGAGGCGTAGTACAACTACTATACTAATAAATCTACTTGCATAAGATTGTGAAAGAAGAATCAAATATATGTATGTATGTGTATGGAGCCCACTATAAAAGTGGGACATGGCCCCGGGAAGAATGGAAGCAAGAAGTTTGCAGTTTCTCCGTCTTTTTCAGCCAATTAAAATGAAGGCGTACGGTCCATGTCAGCCTCGAGTTGGCATTGTCCCCTTCTTTTTCTTCCTTTGTCTTTACTTCTTTTTACTAGCCCATCTCCGACCCTCTCCTATTTTTTTTATAATATGGATATTTTTGCCATAATGAAGTTTCAACTTTCTCCTATTTTTATCTCCAAAAGGAGGGATTAATAATATTCTCCAAATATAGTATAGTATTCATCTTTCCTATTATTATTCATATATATTTTATTATTAATTCTTTTAATTTATTTCTTTATTATATACCTAATTAGTTTATGTAATATCTTTATAATATTAATTTTATATTTTAACTTTGGCGTATAATTTTGATAAATTAATTTTCGTGCATTTATTATTTTTATATAAAATTATAAGTTAATTTTATTATAAGTAATAATTGTAAAAAAAATATATAATCATCTCAAAAAATAAATGGTGCAAATATAAAATATTAGATGTTGTTAAAATTGAAAGGTGCAAATATAAAATATTAGATGTTGCTAAAATTAAAAAGTAAAAATTAAAAAATACATGAAAATTAAAAATGCATTAAATTAAAATACATAAACAATGAAACTACGGTAAATAGCATAATAACTTAGTAGGGAGGTATGTCGTTTCCAGATACACCAAAATCATTATTGTATTGAGTGAATGAGGCCGATGATTGTTGTGGTTGTGAGTGTGGATATTGTTGACTTCTTTTATACATTATTCGTTGTTGTTCTTGTCGCATAAATTCACGACGAGTCAGATCGACAATAGAATCCACATCCATCAACGATTTCAAGAATTTTAGCTCGACATAGAAGAATTAAGGACAAAGATGCTCATTTTGCACTTCGTAATGAATTAATAGATCATTTATGTGAGAATACTAGAGGTTGAAGTTGAATATTTATGTAGTATTTCGAATGAATTTTATTGTTATGTAATATGTATTTAATTAATCTTGTATCACAATGGATTCACTTTTATTTGATTTATTAGTTAATCTATAATAATTGCTTACAAATTATACTATTTAAAATTTTATGAAACTGTTTTAATGGAAATTACAAATTAATAAAAATAAAGAGATGGAATTTGTTTAATGGAATTTAAAAAATACAAATTGAAATGAAAGATAATAATATAATATAGAAGAGAGAAAAAAGAATATAAAAAAAAATTCTCTTTTAGGGGGGAAAAAATGGGAGAATGGTTGGAGTAAGTTATCCCCAAAATGGGGGTAAAGGTTGGAGATGGGGTAAGGGTAGAAACTGAGTTCGCGATACACTCCGGCCTCCATTACGATAAAAAAGCTCGAAAATGATTGCAAAGGATCGGGATCGAAGCAAGGTCTCATCAAGTCAGAATCCATTAATTGTGTGTGACATCTTTTTATCTCACAAATTTGTAGATTCATGTCTAACACTTTTGTGTCCACAAAATTTTAGGTTTACAAAATTGCGAGACAAAAAAAAAGTATCATACAACTAGTGTCGTTGTATTAAGCACAAAATAAAAAAATTCCACCCGTACGTCGCGGAAATTTAAGAATTTTTTATTTTAAAATTTATGATCTAAAATAAATTATAAATAATTGTGTAAGTAAAAATAGGAGTAATTTATTAAGGGTAGGCTATAAATACTCCCTTCTAGAAGTTTTTCCATTCACAAGGATCAAGTTTGAGTTATTCGATTAAAACCCACCATATATTCGGTGGCAAGAGGAATTGTAATTATTTATAATGAAAGTTTGAAAGGGAATTTATGAATATTTAGCCTAGTCTCTATTATATATCTAAGAATTTTGTAAACACATAAAACGTTAGCGATGTCTTATACGTAGCCGTTCATTGTAAAGGAAGATTATACATTATAATATTAGAAAGGTGGAGGGGAAGGTTCATGAACCAGAAGACTTCCATAGTATTTATTTAGTAGTATCCTTTGTTACAAGTTACAAAGCTGCCTGCGCCTCGCCGCAGTTGCAAAACTTCAATGGCCCCACAAAGCCTAATTCTTTGCTACGTTTCCATTTCATGCTGCTCCTGGCATGATCAACATTATTTACATGTAACCCTCTAAAATTAATTAAAGCAACAAGGTATAAAAGGTATCTAATCTTTGAATTAATTAATGCATAATCGACAGTTATGCATGGTAATCGCCATGTTTCAGGACTAACGCGAGTGTATATTCTTCCAATTTAGTGGTTGACCAAGTCATGTAGCTGCTAAGTGCTAACCCTTATGTTTGTGTTTTTCATATTACTATATTAGTATAGTACGTTAAATGTTTTTATTTATTTACCCTAAAAATATAAAAGTTTTTTTTTTTTACATTATTAGTATATACTTTAACTTATTGTAATAAGTGTTTTGTCTTATTTTCAAGGAATCAATTCCAATTTTTATGAATATTAGCCTATAATTATCTACTATATAGTTGATTTGATGTGAAAATTTCTTGTATATTGGAGTGTATAAAAGTTAAAACTCAAATTTTATTTATATGGTTTGGAGCTTCTCATGCTGCTTCCACCAAGCTCTTAATGTCCTCACGAGTCATGAACGTTTCCACCAGCTTCTTTTATTTTATTTTTAGTTCCCTTCCTCTTGGAAAAAAGAATAAGAAAAGAAACTATGAATCAGTCAAAAAAAAAAATCAATAACGTTTGACTTATTTTGTGAGTCGTTAAACTATTGCGAACTTTCTCTCTTGTATATGAAGCTGCAATCTATTATGCGAAACATACACAACAGAGTCACAAGTAACTGTATAAGAATCCAAAGAAAGTATAGTCCAGTTTGGCCATAGATTTTGCCAAGTGTTTTCAAAAAAAATATTTGGCAAAATATGTTTGTTTATAGATTTTATCCATTATTTATCTTGACATACGAGTAACAATTAAACTTGTAATGTGGTTATAGAATACGTGACCTGATTCAATGCCAATTGATAAATGACTAGATATATAAATGAATTAAACGATTAAGATAAATCAAACCAGTATCGTTGCAAGTTATCGACCTCGATTGAAACAGGTTCGAGATCAAGCGTTAAGAACGATAAGAACAATAGTAAATTGTAAGCAAGTGAAAGAGTATCGTATTGTTATTTCTCAGTAAGCGTATATGATGTTTTCAAATGAATAGGATGCCTCTTTATATAGTAGAGGAATCTTATTTAAGGTATAACTCTAATTTTGACAATAAAATCCATCCATGATTGATATCAATAACCGTAGCGGTTCTGTCACTTTCGAGATTCCCGCCGAGATCTATGGTCGATCACGGATATTTCGCTATTCTGTTGCTTGATGTTGGTCCTGCCCGATCTCGATCCTTCGGTCTTCGTATTTTCGAGCTCGAGCTCGTTTCCATATGATCTTAATCTCGAGGAAGACGCTCGAGCCCATAAAATCGGACATGCTCGATTTTTATCGTATACAGATAGTCGCCACGTTTCTTAGAATGAAATGATAAGAAACGATTTGAGCCTCGATTACACTGTATCTCGATCATGACGTGAGCGATGGATGTGACCGAAATGTCCCGTCGGTTCGGTTCCCCAAATCATCAATGCATGTTAGTCGTTGGTCGGCCACTAGTGCCACTGAACCGTCGCCACAAGCCTATAAATGCCACATACTTTGTTGATTCAAACTTTACTTTGCTTTGATTAAAAACTCTCTACTTTCTATTCCTTTTTATCTCCCTTTTATCGCCGCCAGTTACGCCACCGTTGTTCTTACCGGAGCCACCAATTTTACACCCTTCTCCTACTTTCTTCGCATATACAAATGGCAAAACCTCCAAAGTTGTGCCGCAAAAGGAAAATGCTTCATCTTCCTCTTCCCGGTCGGCCGGTGATAAAACGTCGGCGGAGCCTCGTATCGAAGAGTGTGTCTCGAGGCCAATCGATCTAACTTCCGACTTTAAAGTCGAGAGACCCTCCTCAGTTCTAGGTCGCTGTGAGCCTATGTCCCGATACATCTGGTCGATATCGGAAGGCGATCTCGAGAGGGTGAAGAAGGACTGTAATTAGGAAAATAAGAAAGTGGTGGTTCCTTCCCCTGATAAGGACATCATTACCTATTGTGAAATGGTACTTGAGTGTGTACACCTACCTTTTCACACTGGGTCCTGTAGATCCGGTCATTCTCGATTTTCTGCCGCCAGTATCCAGTGATCCTTGGCCAGATCTACCCTTCTTTCTGGCGTATTGTAAACTTGCTCAGGTTCTTTTCGAGTAAGGTCCAGAGGATGACTTTCATCCTCGACCATCTAATAAGGTTATACAGTCCCCGCCTTTATCGAGGTGGGTTGATAAAGCTGCAGCTTCGGGCTACGAAGACGCTATTCTTGAGCATTGATGATCACGAATATTTCGCTATTGAGGTGGGTTCTGTCACTTCCGAGATTTCTGCCGAGATCTTTGGTCGATCACAGATATTTCGCTATTTCGTTGCTCGATGTTGGTCTTGCCCGATCTCGATCTTTCGGTCTTCGTGTCTTCGAGCTCGTGCTCGCTTCCATATGAGCTTAATCTCGAGGCAGACCCTCGAGCCCATAAAATCGGACATGCTCGATTTTAACCGTATACATCCATATCTCAGAAGATTTTAAAAACAAAATTCCAAATCCCAAAACTAGCTCTACGCCTAGTTTTGGTCCAAAATATTACCGTTGGATTTTATAACAATTTTAAAAACTACTCCAAACTTTTATATTTTATAAAAATAGTTCACCATCTATCATGACCCAACTAATCCACCAGCTAATTACTATAATTTTTTTTGGACTAATGGACCTTGTAATATTATTGCAATTGGACGAACTGTAGTAGCCAGTAATTGTGTTCTTAGCAGTTAATATTAAAATATTAGGTTATGTGTTTTAGGATAGTGTATTATGTAGTTCATTATAAAAATGATGATTTTGTGCCAAACTTATCTATGTTCAGGACTATGGTCTGTAATAATGATAATGAATGGCAACAATGAAGGTTCTGCATATACAGAATAGACGTGTTTGTTTTTTTGACATTGTTGGGTATTTTCAATAGTTTGTAGAACTTATGGGTATAAGTTACGTTTCATGTTTTTTCAACATAAAAAGTGAAATATGTGCTGAAAAATTATGTCCAAATAAATTTTTATTTTCAAACCAAACTTCATCCAAATCAGATTTTTGAAAACAATTTTAGAAATATATGACTAAAAGCTAGCGTAATAACTTATAACTCCAAGGTGAAGACTGCAAAACATTGCTTCAAAAATGATACTGAAACTGAAATACAAAGATATTGTCATGGTAGGAAGGGATTGTGTTCCAGGCGCAAGAAACAAAGCCACATGGGCGTGAAAGAGGAATATGTGAAATTTAGGTTGGGGTGGGGGCAGCCGGGCAGGAATTAAATAGAGGACTGGTAGTAATATGATAAGTCATTATGTCCTTTTTTATGTGTATATATCCAAATGAAGAGCCAAAAAAGGAGAGTAGAAATTGTGACGCGGATATCACCTAGAGTCTTTTTCATTGAATAGAAGTATATATGAATATGGCCAACCACGACAAATTCCAAGCTTCTTGGTGCATACGCAGGCATCATAAAGAAATATACTACGGACTACTACTATTATTTTTTTATTGAGATTATTTTTAAATTAAACCTACATTAAATAAATGGTGTATTTCCAAATGTTTGAATAGTACGTTAGTGATTGTAAATATTGTTAACGTCATGTATGTGCTGGCATTTGCTCTAATTAACTTCAAAGTTATTCCAGCTTACGTGGCGCCATTAAAAAAAATATAAAATACAAGCTACTCAAACTCGTTTCTCTCGTATGTTTGGGATGAACCAATTACCAGAAAAATAATACAGTAACAGGAAATGAAGAATTTTATAATTTGATCTGATCATTATATTCCCTTTGACGTGGTCATCCTAGGCAATTCATTTGCATTGAAAATCATAAATATAAAACAATACTTCCTCCGGTCTACAATAAGTGATTTTTTGGTTGTTTTTATATATATTAAATTTTTACCATTTAATATTAATTAGCGATGAAATTGACCATATTAATCTTTACTATCTCTTCACATAAACACTCCTAACACATACTCCAACACTATTTACTCCATAGGCAATGTAGGAAAAAAATAAATAATTCATTCTTGAAATATAAAAAAAATCAGATATTTTAGATTGCAAAAAAAAGTTAAAAAATCACTTATTATGAAACGGAGTAAGTATGCCTTACCGCTATTTTTAACTCCGTCCCTTCTCCATATTTACAAACTTCTTCTGCCTTTGTTTCTATGTTTGGTTTTGGGTTAACCCAAAAAAAAAAAAAAAAATGTACAGGAGCAATGAAAAAGGAAGTTCCACATCAATCAGAGAAGATTTAGATGAGTTCTGAAAGTTGCACTAAATTAATTGACTATCGGTTTGATTACGTATACAAATGAAAAGAAAATATTCCAAAATAAAATTACGCTCATTCTGAACCAACTGACATTTAGTCTTGAATCCTTGATGTTAATCTCAATCAATGTAGTCTCCATTATTAGTAGCGTGTACGTACATTATCCTCCTTTTTTTCTTTTGCTCTAAGGAGGGGGGCAGCCCTTGTGGTTTAATTTGCTAGCTTTGTGCAGATCTCCAATCTTTTTGAAAGAATTTGTTTGTTTTCTACGTGCAATATTTGTTCTCCAATATTGGCGTATGGATATACACTACTAGAATTTAGGTGTTTTCCGTCCGACGTTTCCGACCGAAATCGGTCGCAAATTAGCAATTTCCGACCAAATTGCGACCGATTTTAAATGGACGGGGAATGGCTGGTCGCAAACGAGAAATTTCCGACCGAAGTCGGTCGCAAAAATCAACGCGTTAACTGATTAATAAATTTTGGTTTCCGACCGAAATCGGTCGGAAATTTAAAACAAATATAATTTTATTAAATTAAATAATTAT
>MDKH01105332.1:0-20593 GCA_005239495.1 Nicotiana undulata | reverse complement strand
GGGGGGGTTGGACTGATAAAGCATAGACTTCTTCACTAACAGTAGAGAGGATTGGAAGATCCCATCTTGTAAAGAGGAGAAGGTTCAGAACCTTGCTATTCGTCTTTGTAATCATCATTATAGAATAAACAAAGATATATCTCGTGGCCATGATTGGTGAATCCTTTATTTCCTCTTTATTTTATATCATGGAGTGATGTTGTCAAGAATGTAAGCGCATCTTATACATTAGATCTTTCTCGTAGCCGTAATTAGTGGATAAGCTTAATCGTACCCAACTTTTCTTACTTGGCATCCATTGGTTTAGAGTTAATTATTTGTGGCTAGGATTTACCCTCTATCTTCTCATTTAATTGGTTTAACAAAAGGTCTCATACTTTTTGTTCAAACATTTTGGCGCCGTCTGTGGGGATTTTCTAGCTAAAGTCTTAGTTCCCTCTAGATCCAAACGCGGTCATAGCTCTATTTCCTATTCGGTAAAGTTTCATCCCTTCATCACGCACGTCAACTTGAAAAACTAGTCAGTAAGCCCTCGAAACCGCCAAAGGATAGAGCCTTACATGAAACTGGAGCTATGCCTGATTTATACACAGGAACTGCGTTGCGCCATAGCAGCGATCCTGGTACATTGTGAACGTAGGCCGTTAGAGTAGGACTACAACCATCATATACCAAGCGTGTCCGCAATCCCATTACCAGATTAGCACCCGACACCTTCTACACCCTACGCGTACCATCTTCTCTCCTACTATATGGAATGATGCCTATGTACACTGCTAAAATACGCCCCACTTGTATGTTTGTGATATGACTTACGTTCCTGTTACTTCTGTGCACCCGGGACTGATACAAACTGGGAATCGAACCCGAGATCCTAATGGGCGAAATGATCGTCCACCCACGAGGTGCCCAAGCTCAGCTAATGTCGAGTCTAAGCGCGAAGCCGATATCAGATCTAAAGCCAGTACCAGAGTATGGAACAAGATGAGTCACTCTGCGGCTCGGACCCTAGTTCACTGCCAAGCGAGGGGATCATCCAGACCTAAAGAACGTAGACAACGAAAGAAACGTGGCCAATCCCCCTCGTTCGTCAGCTAACCAGCCGATCGAGGTAACAAACAACTCCATGTACTTCTAACCTGTTATTCCTTTCTTTTCTTAAAAGGTGAAACAGATAATAGGACCTCCCCCAAGTAGGCGTACGAGGGATTGCGAAGCGGGATAAATTCTCTGCACCGTACCATACTGAAGATAACAAAAACGGTTTAGAACAAGCTGAAAAAATCTTCATAGTCCGGGACTAGGCTGCTAGCCCAGATAATGTACAACCTCTCCAATACCGGCAGAACATAAGTACGAAAAGCTCTCCCATATGCTTGCCAAGGCGACGCTATGCCGGTTCGACCGACTAAATTCAATGGATCACACCCGAACCTCATTCGAATGAATCGAGATCCAGGGTGCTCCACAACCTAAGCAATGCGTTCATCGCCCGTCCCGTCAACGACTTCTCCAGTCCGAGAAATGAAGAGACTAGATAGACTGGACTTCTCAAATTTGTGTATGAGGCAAACACAAACATGTAATATTCCCCAATGAATGAATAAACAAAGATGTATACGACATTCTTACGCAACTTTACCAAATCTGCACATCATACCAACTCAAAGGTTATTCATTCGACCTGGTTCGAATTAACAAGTCAAAGTTCGACCTCGCTCGAACTCATAACGGGTTACAATTCGACCTCGCTCGAATTTACACCCATACGTCCCCCAACCATCGCCAAGAGAAAGTAAAATTCGACCTCGTTCAAATTAACATGCCAAAGTTCGACCTCGCTCGAACTCATAGGGGGTTACAATTCGACCTCTCTCGAATTAAAACCCATACGGCCCTCGGCCATCCTAAGCGAAAGTAAAATTTGACCTTGTTCGAATCAACAAGACAAAGTTTGACCACGCTCGAACTCATAACGGGTTACAATTCGACCTTGCTCGAATTTACACCCATACGGCCCACGGCCATCGCCAAACGAAAGTAAAATTTGACCTCATTCGAATTAACAAGCCAAAGTTCGACCTCGCTCGAACTCATAACGGGTTATAGTTCGACCTCGCTCAAATTTACACCCATACGTCCCCCGGCCATCGCCAAGCGAAAGTAAAATTCAAACTCGTTCGAATCAACAAGCCAAAGTTCGACCTCGCTCGAACTCATAACAGGTTACAATTCGATCTCGATCGAATTTACACCTATATGGCCCCCGACCATTGCCGAGAGAAAGTAAAATTCGACCTCGTTGGAGTTAACAAGTAAAGGTTCGACCTCGCTTGAACTCTTAACGAGTCACAACTCGACCTCGCTGGAATTCACACCCGTGCGGACCCCGGCCACCGCCAAAGTAAAAGTAAAGTTCGACTTCATTCAAGTTAATAAAGTTCGATCTTGCTCGAAATAACAAAGTAATGTGTGCCTCGTTCGAACAAACGAGATGAGATCCGATCTCGCTCGAATGAACAAGCTAAATTCGACCTCATTTGAATTCCTAACAAAAAATCAGGGACTTATCACGGGAAAATCTGAAGATCTTTTTCAAAAGAAAAAGAAAAAGAAAGAAAGCCAGAGATATACAATCAAATTCAAGCCGAATATCCTAATCCGAAGATATACATACACAACAACGTCTTACAAAAGTCCAAAAGCGGGCCCCTGCAAAAAGAAAACAAGCAACAACAAAAGAACAAAAAAAAGCTAAGTACAAAAAGCTACAAAGACTTCACTCTACCTCATCTCCACCATCGTCCTCTCCAGCATTGTCATCATCAAAATAAAGCCCATCTTCGATCTCAGCATCCCCACTGGCCTCCGGAGTCGTAGGGTCATAACCGTAGGCAAGACGAGCCTCGCGTGCCTTAACACGAGCATCTTCAAAAACGGCCTCAGGAACGCTCCCCGCCGCCCACAAACCCTTATATATATCTCGTTGGGCCTCAACATGGACTCACATCTCGTACAAATAGCAAGAGAACGCATAGAGGAAGATTCTTGAGGGGGACCCTGAGCCAACAACTGTGCCTTCTCGGCCTCGAGAGCCACAACTTGGTCTCCAGGTTCAAGGCAACCCGCTCGAGCACACCGATCCGCTCTTCGAGCCTTGCCTCCCTCAATGTGGTTGTCGCCCTCTCAGCCTCCCGCACAGACCTGAGGACGCGGATAGTGTCTTCCAGCACCGCTGCCCTCGCCAAAGCCGCCAGTCTGCACCCTCGACCCTCTCTAACTCGGCCACCTTCCTTTCTAACTCAGCCACCTTCTCCGTCTACTCTTAACTTAGATTGGAAACTATATTGGAACTTTTCTCAAGCTTGGCTCGCAAAGACACCACCTTCGTCTGAAGATCCTCGCATTCCGCTGCAACTCCTTTGCCCACCTCAAGCTCCTCGTCTTTAACCCTATGTAGCCTCTCGAGCTTGCTACATCTGCGGATAGACTGCTCCAGATCCTCGTCCTTATTCTCCAACTCTTCCTTGAGGGATTGAGTATGAACGCCCTCCCTAAGCTGCACATGCATCTCACGGCACCTGTCGAAATACCGGCGATACTTCGTAGCCATTTTTTGAAAGACATCGGCCCGCGCCTCAGCCCAACGAGCACTCTTAATCTCCAGAATATAAGTCTGAGGAGGGAAAAAGGAAGAGTCAGCGATAGTAAAAGACACAAAACAAATAAAACATATGGCAAAAAGAAACTCACCCTCAAGGCCATCCCAGCCACACCACGTGACAGACCGGCATCACTAATCTCCTGAAGAGACCTACTTTCGGCGGCGGAACACAGAAGGTCAAATTGGGGCACCAAGTCCAGCGTATCCTCCAACATGTCAAAGTATGATGGAATCTCGAGCACGCGGGATGGACCCCCTGCCCTCAGATTCGACCATGGTAAAACCTTCCTTGAACATCCTCATGTCCTCAGGATCAATATCCGAACCAGATTCATAATCAACTACCACTACGCCCTTCAATATCTCATTAGCCGAAGAGGGGGCTTAGGCCTGCCGAGATCTCGAAATAATCGCAGAGGCCTCCGAACTCCGTCCTCCCTCCATGACAGTCTCTTCTATCCCCAAAACGGGCATCGCCTCCATACCCAGGCTGGCATCACCGCCCGCTTTAGACACCGCCAAAACAGGGTCACCCTTCGAGGGAATTTCAATCAAAGACGCCCCCTTCGATAGTATCCTTAGCCTCTTTGACGGGGCCTCCTCGCCATCATCATGATAAGGTTCGTCTGCCAAACGAACCGTGGGAACCGAAGAATTCGATCGAGGATCAGCCTGCGAACAACCAGGTTCGGACGCGGATGCGATTTGCGGAGTAGCCAGATTCTGGACGCTCTCATCCGCAGCCGCCATGGGTATGGGCCTGGTAGAGGAAGCCGACTGGAGAAAAGCAAGGATGGGAGCCCTCGCCCTTCTCGCTCCCCTCAAACCTGCCAAGGAGAAAAATACAAAGCGAAGAACAAAGTGACTAAGGGCGAAACGAGCCGACTCACCAGCAGAAGGTTTGTGCCCATTCGCGGATCCCCATCGTATGGGGCAGAATCGAGCTCACCCTCCCGCGAATATCGGCAACTTGCGGAGGGGGTGCTCGCTCGAATGCAAAAACAAAAAACACTCGACGAGATCACTAGAGGGAAACAACCAACAACCAATTTAAAAAAAAGGAGAGATAAAAAGAAAGAAAGACCTACAGGCAAAATTTCACGTCTCAGGAAGCCCAGTGAGGTTCGATACCATGTGCTCTGTTCGGACATAGAAGAAGTTCTCACAAAAGAGGCGGTTGGTCTTGTCATCCATCTTCACCACCAAGCCCTTGGTGCCTCGGTGAATCATCGTGCCCCTATGAAAATGGGGGACGAAGAGGTGAAGCAGGTGTTGGAGAGAAATCCCCCGATCGGCGAGCTCCGCGTACTTGATAAGCATAAGGAAAAGTTTGTATATGTACGGAGAGAGTTGAGCCGGACACACCTCATAGAAGCGACAGAAGTCCACTGCCAAGGAAGGAAGGGGAAGCGTGTATCCGATGATAAATGGAAACGCGTAAAACACGTAGTAGCCTGGGCGGTGTATATGCATTATATCACTACCCGGCGGAACAAGTTCAATCTGATCAGGGATTATCCATTTGGCTTTAAACGCCGTGAGCGCCGCCGCATTCATTGTGGAAATAATAGTTTCAAACTCATCCTCAGCGGGGCTCTTAAAATTAGACCTTGCTTTCCCTGGGCGGGGGACCACTTCATCCACCGTCGGAAATCTTTCATCCTCCGCCATAACCGCTCCCTCTTCGAGTGGGGGTATATCGTTTTTCGGTGCAGGGGAACCAACGACTCTATCAGGGTTAGAAGAGGCACTAGCCATCTCTTTGATTGATTGCATATATCAGGAATGAGAAGGAAAAGAAGGTAGCAACTACAAGAACTAATAACAAGAAGGGGAATGTGAGAAACGAGAGGAGAAGAAGAAAAGATCAGAGATTTTCTTTTGAACAGTCGGGAAGCACAATATTCAAATGTGAAATTTCCCCCTATTTATAGGGGCATAAATGCTCAGAGCATGAAAACCAAAGGCCCCCAATTTTTTCTAAAAAAAACGAAAGGGGCACGGGAAACGACGCAACACATATAGAACGTGTTCCATAATGACACCCGGCGGATTTAATGTCATTTCGAACTGACACAACGGTCTGATGCAGCTCTCAAAATGTCACATCTTCATCTAGCTATGAGATGCTCGCCCATCGGCCAAAATGCTCATATTTCTCAAAAATTTCAAATTGACGAGGTCTGCCCATCGAGCTCACCCAAGGACGACCCCAATAGGTGGAGGGACTAACAATATGGGTCGAAATATGACCAAGCAGGAATCTGCATAAAAAGGAACTGCGAAGGATTGATTGGGCCGAGGTTTTATTCACGAGGCACTATAGCGACGAGCACCTCAGTCACGGCCGAGGTCAGGTCCTCAGAAGGCCTGTACGGCGAAGTACACATCACGACGCTTAAGAAGGTCGACCTAAGGCACGATTGGTGGACTGGGGTATCCTGGATAAGGACCGTTGGGTAAATAAGAATACTTAGTATATATACAAGGTGAGAGAATGAAGAAGGAGGGGGGGGGGGTGGACTGATAAAGCACATTCATCTTCACTAACAGTAGAGAGGAATGGAAGATCCCATCTTGTAAAGAGGAGAAGGTTCAGAACCTTGCTATTCATATTTGTAATCATCATTATAGAATAAATAAAGATATATCTCGTGGCCATGATTGGTGAATCTTTTGTTTCCTCTTTATTTTTATATCATGGAGTGATGTTGTCAAGAATGTAAGCACATCTTATACATTAGATCTTTCTCATAGCCGTAATTAGTGGATAACCTTAATCTTACCCAGCTTTTCTTACTTGGCATCCATTGGTCTAGAGTTAATTATTTGTAGTTAGGATTTACCCTCTATCTTCTCATTTAATTGGTTTAAAAAAAGGTCTCGTAGTTTTTGGTCAAACAACTATTTTGGTTCTTGTGTCTCAAAATGTAATTGAATTTAAACAAACTCCTCACTTATAATTGACAATTAACGACGTGAATACACATATATGATCGTTATATTTTCACAACATATAGACACTACTAGAAATCCGGTAAATACCAACCAAAATTTTCCGACCAACATTAGTCGGTAAAAAAAAGCAACCAAGGTTGGACGGAAACTGGGAGAAAAATATTTTACATTTGTTTTGAATAAAATACCAACCAAAGTTGGTCGGTAAGTTGGTCAACAAGTTGACCGAGCTGGTCAGACTTGTTTAGTCAAAGAAACTTTCACATTACCAACCAACTTTGGTCGGTAATATGGACCCAATTTTTAAAATTTTAATAGTTATATTATTATTTAAAATATTTTATAAAATTTAAAGACACAGGGCCATAGGACTATACGTCCGACATACAGTCCAGCTGCCTCACGACCACATGGATCGCAACCATCTGCATCGCAACCATCAATATCATCTCCCTACATGTCACAGCCACATGGATCGCATCCATCCATGTCACAGCCACTCGGGTCACAGCCACTTGGTTCAAAACCATCAGTATCATAGCCACTTGGGTTCCATCCAGCTATGTCGCAGTCACAGGGATCACAACTATCTTCATCAGCGACTCCATCTATTTCAGGTCTTCGCCTGCGAGGTAGTAGCTATGACCCCCTACACCGTCCACACATGCCTCTGATATACATAATTCGGACGATGATGATGATGACGAGGAAGTGCATTATGATCAATATGGCAGGATCATCATAGTCCCTGAGGGTGATGGGTAAGAGTTATTTATTATTTTTGCATTTATTGTTTTGTAACGTTTTTACTAAGATATTAATGTATTTTTATTGTTAAATTGCAGGTTCATCCCGAGTAATAAGACTACGAGGATAATCACCAAAGCCATCAGAAAGCTTTATGATGGCCCTTATGCGACTTGGATTGATTTCCCATTATCGCTGAATGAGCAAATTTTCAATCAATTTAAGGTATAAATGTTCTTTTAAGCAGTTTAATAATTTATATTTATGATATTTCCGTATAATATTTAACTTTTGAAATACAGAGCAAGTGTATATGGGAACACCGCTATAGCGCGGAAGTGGCTGCAAATTTTTATCACAAAGCTCGCAAGCGATTGTCGGATGCTTTCTCCGATGCTAGAAAGAAAAACAAGAGGCCTGACTGGTTACTTCAAAATTTATGGGATGATTTTCAAGGGCAATGGATTAACGCAAAGTTCTTAGAGAAGAGTGAAAAAGGAAAAAAAGCTCGCGCATATGAGAAGGGAGGCTCCTTGCACACTGGAGGTGCGATCAACCTAGGGACAATAAAAATAAGATTGTTACGTAATTGTTTAAATTATTTTAATTTTCAAAGTATATCTATTCTGTTTATTAACTAAATTAATTTATTTTCAGGAAAAGAAGTTTGGGCGTCCAATGAACCATGATGAGCTATTCAAGGAGACGCATATTGTAAAGAAGAAGAAAGAAACGGATCAAGAAAGGTGGGTCGAGGACCGGGCCTCGACTGTATATGTAAGCTTTCACTTTTCTTTAAGTATTTTAATTTACTTTTATATAAATTTTGAAATACTAGTTCAATTTAAATTTTCGTATAGGGTCGCTACCAAACTAATGTGGAGGAATTCATCCGCACTCAGCCAGCTGGTGAATCGGGCGAGCCAACCCAACCTTCGGACGAGGATGCTGAAAGAATATGGATGGAGTCTGCTGGCGGTCCAAAATGGGGGAAGGTATACAGGCTTCCTACTAAGAATTTCGTCGCTATAAGTGTGGAATGCAAGGAATAGGGACTTCCTAGCAAGGCGAGCAACTTAATGGGGAGAGCCTCTCCGCTATGCGGGAGAATGTGACAAAGCTCACATCCGATCTAGAATCGGCCAAGGAAAGAGAAAGGGTTAGAGATGCTAAATTCCTTGGCATGCAAGCTTAGATCAGAACTCTCATATCTACTAGATATTTTCCGTTGCCCCGGTCTCGTGGATCATCGCCAGAGGCTCGACCTTCACGTGAGCGTTCCTCCAGTCCTCCCCATGATCGTTCTTCCCGTCCTCCACAAGACCCTTCTCTATACCGTCTTGTAATGAAAGTTCATCAGACGGTGATGATGATATTGTAGAAAATACTCCTTGACTTTTATATACTTTGAACTAGACAAATAGAACTAGTTGTAATAAGTTTTAACTTGGTTTTGGATTTTTTAGTTCAATTGAACTTTAATTTGTTAGTTTTAATGTATTTATTGATTGTTGTTGTTGTTGTTGTTGCTTTATGTTGCTATTAGGGATTTTGGTATGCTGACAGGTGGTGTAGCTGCCAAAACAGACATTTTATGCCGAAATTAAAACCCAGAAAACCGACCAAAGTTGGTCGGTTTCTAATATAAAAAAATATTTTTCTGCAGACCAAAGTTGGTCGGTAATCATTAAAAAAATAATAATTTACAATTACCAACCAAAGTTGATCGGTTAATGAACACGGAATTCCCACAATTCAACATTACCGACCAATTTTGGTCGGTATTGTTAAATTTGATGTTTTTTTAAAAATAAATATTTTCATTACTGACCAACTTTGGTCGGTATTTTTTAAAATTTAATAATTAATAAAATAACATAATTTAAATACACCGACCAACTTTGGTCGGTAAAATTAAATTATTAATTACTACTTGGGCTAAAAAAAATTCTTCTTGATGATAAATAGTCTGGTAAATTGCCATAATGGTGATTCCATTTGATTCAAACAGCAGCATGAATAATATCAGGAAAATTTACAAAAATCCAAAATCCTCGGAATCTTTGATGTTTGTTGAATAAAAACATTGGTTTAGTCAGCCTCAGCCAAAATGATGCTGAGTTGCCAACAGGCACATTAGACCTTTGTATATATGGTCTTGATTCTTGAAGTTGCTGCTGTAAAGTATAAACAGTACTCCTGTTGAGGTTGAATTCAGTTTAATGTATTAATCTGTAATTTTGACTTTACAAGTCTCAAATCAATAAGTTGGTCAGCTATATGGTATCTTGAATATATCAATGTCCTCGAAAGAAAAGAAAGGGGAGATGGGGTAAAATCCATGATTATACTAATTCCTTATTTTTTGGCCATATATTCAGTGAGTCTCATAATTTTATGTAGGAGTATTACTTTATAACATGTGTAAACCCCTCTTATATATATTTGAGGATTATTACGCTTGACTTTGGAGAGTGGAGTTTTTTTTAATACCACCTCATATCCCCTAGTTTGCTAGTTTGCTTCGGAGAACTCAATACAATGAAGCATTGGAGTAACGGTAAATTTGTTTTTGTGAGACCTATATGTCACAAGTTCGAGATATGGTGTCAGTCACAGGTTCGAGACATGGAGCCAGTCACTGATACTTGCATTAGGGTAGACTGCTTACATGACACCTCTTTGGGGGTGCGACCCTTTCTCGAATCTTGTGTGAACGCGGAGTACTTCGTGGACCTGACCGTCAATTTTTGTTTTTTGTTTTATGTTGACTGTTTAGAGCCAGAAAGAACTACAGCTTTTTGTGACTAGAAGTGGCATACTATAGTTAAAAGAAAACAATCATCCACCCATATTATACATTAAAATATGTATTGGATAATGAACTTTTTAAAAATGTGGATAAGAACCATATTATCCACTTATAAAATGATTAATCAATGAGTTTAACTTTTACATTTATAAAAGTCTCAAATTGGGGGTTCCTCAACTTTAGGAAACTAGAAATTCTCCAAAAAATGATCATATATATTCAACAAGCCATAGATAATAGGGGTATCTATATTATTCGCCGGTTAACCCATTTTTTATCTGTATTAAATATGAATCGAATCGAATAATTTATTCATTATCCGTTTTGATCCGGCCGGGCCGTATTCTTTCTTACCATGATATTTAACATTTTCAGACTTGAAAAACCTTTCACCGAGTGAATTGTTTTTATCTATAATATTTTCGTTCAGTTGCAAATTAAAAGAAAGTGGAATTTTTGAAGCCACCCAAGTGCAAGTATTCGTAATTGTTCTTTACTTGTATATTACTTGTTTAAGTTTTATTGGGTCATTATATTGCTGAGTAGTTAACAAATGACGTACTATGTTACTTCAAATTAAAGCTTTTGAAGTTTGAACTAGTCCACAATCTCACCTTTTTTTAGCAACATTTAGACTTGAATGGTGTCAACATTTGCTATGATGAAGTTAGAAAGGTGCCTTTTGAATAAACTTTTAGACTTGGAATTTCTATGAAATGATCATTGATCATATGGTCCTTTCTTTACCTTATATTCATTATACTTTTCTCTTGTGTCAACGTCCGAAAGATTCTTTTTCATTTATTTTTTATAAAAGTATGCAAACCTAACAAATAACCTGCCCCTTTATCTTCTGTACTGATGGAGACTTCCCAAACAACACAAAAGAACATCTTTTTTTGTCACATATAATGGACACAAGTTATAAGGTCAACAATTTCATGCTTCTCGATCTCTTTTTTTTCCTTTTGATTTTACAATTTTGATCTCTTCCCAAAAAACTCCTCTCCCCTCTACGATAGAGCTCTTAAATAAGAAAAAATTGCTTTATTTTTATTTATTTATTTATTTATTCATTTTAACATGTCGAGATGGTTGATAACCTAATATTTGCTCTCTTTTGCTTAGGTTTTGGATAAAAAATACTAAAAGTATTCCGGAAAACTAACTTAATGTGCTTGCTCGCATGGTTCACCGCTGAGGGGGATATTATTATGCGGTCCGCGATATTGAGGTTCAGAGAAGCTACATTTTAGAGCAAACATCACCGCTGACCGCGCTACAAAAGCTCTGCCGCGAAACCTTTGGCTCGGCCGCGATGGGAATTACGCTGGCAGCGATGATCAAGATTCAGAGGCCTTGCAATCTTGGATCAAATGAAGAACGCGGCCCGCGTCCAAATTACGCGGCCGCGAAGTTACCAGACGCGCACACGGTGGAAATTGCGCTGGGAGCGTGATAAGAGGTTCAGAGACTTTGCAAGTAAAGCTTAACTGAGGAACGTGGTCCGCGAACAAAATACGTGACCGCGATTGAAGCCAACGCGGACACGAATAAATTACGCGGTCGGCGAAACCTACTCCAACCCAAGCCCATATTTGAAGAAACGCGGACCACACTCGTTATTGCGCGACCGCGAAAGTCCAAGCGCGGACACGCCTATTATTACGCGGTCAGCGAAACCTTTGTAGGGGCATTTTTGTCCAGAAATTTCAACTGTGTATAAATAGATCTTTTTGACTTTTTAGGTCAAGTTTTGTATTAGAGAGCACGCGAACGATTGAGCTTTAACATTTTGAGTAATTTTAGAGTAGATTTAGCTTCTATCTTTAGATTTTTATCTAGTATTTGGATTTTATGGATTATATTCCATCTCCATCTTTGATTTCTACCATTATTATGAGTAGCTACACCTCATAGCTAGGGTTGTGACCCAACCCTTGTGTGGGTATTTAATGGGTATTTAATTTTAGGGCATAATTATTTATGTGTTAGTGATATTTAGCTTATTTCATACTTTAATTGTAGAATTGGTGGTTGCAAACACCGATTCATGCTTTTTTGACTTAGACTCTTCTTGAGAAAGAGGGCCCAAGTCTAGAAAAAGTAGGCTAACAAGGAATTGGGGTGAATTCAAGAGATTGATAGCCCTAATTAAAGGGTTAAACCTAGAGATAGTAACACCCGGCTTGAGCCAATTTCACTTGTATTGCATGAACACCCATTTGCGCTTGAGAAAGCCAAATCGGGCAAAGTCACTCAAACTACCGAGAGGTATAGAGTGAGTATTTATGTGTGAAGGTTATATAACGATCCCAATCGTAACAAGATTGTCCTAGATTCTCAACCCCATTAGATACTCACCTAGGTGTAAGTCACTTCCCTAGTGCCTTTTTATCACTTGAAAAACCCTCACAAAAACATTGTACTTAGATTACTTTTTTAGCATTCATTAGTATAAAAACTAGAATAGAAACAATCACAACCATGATTAGAAGTGCAATTAGAAACAACACGCACAACTAGATTAGATAGAAACCCAACTCCCAACCAATATTAACTTCTTGTAGAAATCGGTCCCGACCTATCGGGTAAAACTGCATCAATCACTCCTTGCTACTTTACAGTAGTGTAGGTTGGAACCGATCAATGATCACAATGGATATGATTTGGAATGGTAAGTTGTAACTTTATCCCTGCACTATTTAGGTGTTCAAAGAAATTGCCAACGATATACTCATAAATGCTATAGTGCAATATATCTACAGATTATTCATTAATGTAAATCCTTGTATATGTTGTTACTTTTTTGTTTATTAGTGTCTAATATATTGTCTCCCTCAAACATGTCAGTTCTGAGGCGGATCCTAAATTAAAATTAATGGGTTCAACCTTTAAGACTTTTAATACTAATTAAAATCATTGTTAAAAATGTAATATTTGTTCAAAATTTGCTAAGATTTCTCTGTGTACGGCTAAAATTGGGGAGACCAATTTTATGTTTACTATGATATTCGGTGGCTCATTCGTATGAGATCCCAAATATGGTTCGGGTTCCGATCTCGAAGCCCTTCTTACTTTCGACCCAAGAGGATACGAGCCCGGGATTGACACAGGGAACGACACGAAGATTGAGGCAGACAACTTTGCGACGAAGTACGATTCCGTACTTGGGAATTAATTAGTCGAATCAATCAAGATCTTTGTAATAAATGCTGATGTACTATGTTGGGATCCTCCCTGCTATATAAAGGAGACCCTTGTCATTTTGTAAGGGACACAATATTGAATACAAGGCACAAGAACATTCTATGCTTTATTACTTAAACATTCTCTATTTCTCTCTACTAGCTCATTTACTAACATTTATTGCTTTCTATTAATTGTTCTTCATTTATAGCTCATTATTGATCATAAATAGCATATCCCGAAGCCTGTAAGCTAGTTATAGATTCATCGACCTTCTGACGGTAGCCTTGAGCCTCGACCCTGAGGACCCTCGAAGCCATTAGCGAACCTTTGAGCTAAGGCGTTCCGATTTGCTTTTCTTCAAGTTTCAAACTACTTTTACTCTACTTTGTCCTAACACACTTAGCTTCAACTGCTTAATAACTAGTACTAAGATAAATCGCATATTTTTAGAACCACTTAATCAAATATAATTGTTATTACCGTTTCAAGGTAAACATTCTCATAATATATTTATTTTCGTATAAAATATACTGGATTTATCTGGATTATGAACCCATAGACGTTTATGAACTCCATTCTTCAATGTACACACATGGGCTAATTTAGGGGGCGCGGTTCTGAACTCTCGTAGCCAAAAAATTATACTCTATAGCCCAGTGATTATGGGGTTTCAAATTTCCTGTCCAAAAAACCCTTGATTTCAAGTCAGAATGTCTGGCTCAGCGGATGCATGCGAAAGTAACAACTTTGGGGGCTATGGAGAGAATGATGTAACCATCCCGAACGCTGGCATACCACTGCGAAACCCTGGCAGTGCAACAGAGCTAACCCCTTAAAACACGAACCCAAACAATGGCCAGCACAACGATGCCAATCCTTGCACTAACATGAGCGCACACTGAGAAGGCCAACAGGGAGAGCGGGAAACCACCGCCCTTAAGAGAAGAGGGGACGACCTCCAAATTATATTCGAAATGCTCCGGGCACAACAAGAAGCGATTACCCGGCTGCAAAACCGTCAGAAAATCTCAGGTGTGTCAGCACCGACGGCAACCCCCCTAATCTGGCTAGTACCGGAAAGGTCAAGGAATCAAGGACCAACAAATGATCCCACTGTCATAAGGATGCTCGAAAACCTCACCAGGAGGATAAAATAGAGGCTCCCAAAGAGGAAGCGAGAGCCACAGGGGGAAAGGTATCGACCCTACATCGAGAGTCAAAGGAGAATCGTGAGGAACAACGCACCCCAAGCCAACCAAAAAACGGACCGAAGCAAGGTGGCAGACAAAGTCAGGCACGGTAGGCATGCAGAGCCAGTAAGAGTATCCTAATCGGCCCAATACAACTTCGGAGACGACGTTTCAGACATCGTATCAGTGATGAGTAAAATCAAAGACACTAGATGGCCAAAACCCGTTCTATCTAAACCTTCGCAGAGGGATCCTAACCTGACGTGCAAGTTCCACGGTACTCACGGTCATCGAACCGAGGATTGCAGGCACATTCAGAGGGAGGCGACCCAATTATCTAGCAAGGGGTATCTGCAAGAGTTCGTCAACAATCAGATCATAAATCCTCCCCAAGGAGGGGCAACAACTCGGAAGAGCGGAGCGAGAAAATCCCAACACTCCGTGTATACGATCGTTGGGGGAAATTACGTCCCTCAGGGACCCGTAATTAAACGGGGAAAAATATCGGCTGCAGCGGCAGGACAAGTTCGGGGCCATGCTATTTAACCAAAGAATTAGATTCTCTGCCAAAACTATTTTAAGAAGTACTCGGGTTTCTGATAACCAAGAGAATATGCTAATAATTATACTAAGACTTGCAAACAGAAAGCAGCAAAGATGCGTAAAAGTAAGTATATTTCAATAGTGGTTCGAACGTGTCCTTACAAGTTATATTTTACTCCCATTTATAAGGAGTTTCTTAATATAACGTCTACTCTTTTAAGAGATTTAGCATTAATGACTAATAATGGCATTAATTTAACGTTACAATGATTAATCGTAATTGTTGCGTGAAGATTATGTAACGTTTGGCTCATTGATTAAAGATCTTCGAATCTGCCCTTTATTCTGATTTGATTCATTCTGACCGTGTCTCTTCATCTCCTCAATTAGATTGAGATTCCCGTATCTGATTACCTCGTGGGTATGTCATTCCGTTCCTATTTGTCTCGTACCTCTTCGTAAAGTCTCGTCCAGTTGTCATGTTTTCATTGCTCCACATGGATTGCTTTGTCATCATAATTAGTACACGTGTGAAGCTTATTTTTACCAATACAGATAGTCCCCCACTTACCATTTATTTATCGATTAAATATTTGGTAAGAGGATACTCATTTATGGCGGGAATATTTTGTTGCCGCTTCACTCGTACCATTGCATCCGTCTCTGTATGCGTCACTTGTCACTTCCATTTAATGACCATGGCACGTGGCATTCCCGGATTTGTTCTGCAATTATTCAGCGCCTTTTAGGGCTTTTTGCGGCTGCATTAGTCACGAAGTGACAACTTCAATTATGACTTTCACATCACTGTTTTTTCCATTTTTTGACGGTCGCCTCAGAGTATAAATACCCCTTTTCCTTTCTTTACTTTCTCGAAAAACTTCTAACCTTCTTTCTTTATTTGTAGATTCTTCATCCTCGTAAGCATGTCTTCTTCAAACCAGTAATCCAAAAAGGTCATTATTGTAGATGAATTGACTCCTTCTTCTGCTCCAACACGGAGTAGGAGGGGCGGTAGACTTAGGAGCTTAAGTTCTACACCTTCCAGGGGTTCTTCTTCCCATACTACTCCTCCGCCATCTTCTAGGACTACTGTTTCTTTGTCTTCTTCGAGGGATAGGGCTTCTAGATCTTCATCAAAGAGTAGGGAACACAATGAACCACTGCGTGAGCTGAGAGTCGATGAGATCATTCCTGCCGAGTATTCTTTTGCCAAGGATAGTGAGGCCATGAGTGAGCAGCTTTCTTCCATGTCATCGCATGATAGTGCTGACCTTTATCCTACCCAAATAACAGAGGGATTTGTGTCACTCGTAGGCAGAGACTGTTGTTAGAAGTATGATTTTCCTGTTGTTGTTGTTCCTAATGATAACCAAAGAATAACCTCTTATAGGACTGGGTATTCTTATGTTTATACTTATCCCTTCACATTAGGATTCAAGCCTCCCATCGACCATGTTAATTATTGAATTTAGTCGATTCTTCAATGTTTGCTTGGGACAAGTCGGTCCTCTTGTTTGGAGAGTGGTTGCGTGCCTTAGGTATTTGGCCAATTTAGCTTTTGTCCCCTTTACTTTCCATCATCTTATTCACCTCTATTCCCCGATGCTATTCCTCTAAGTAGTTTTTACTCTCGCGGCTAGGAATAAAAGAGAGTTAGTTATTCCGGATGATGACAAAGATAGAGGGTGGTATGTTCGGTATGTTGCTGTACCTACTGCAGGTTTAGAAGGTGAAGAAAATCTCCCCTTCCCTGAGAAGTGAAACTTTGCACGTGAGTACAATTTTGCTCACTTTCCTTTTTTTTTGTTTTCGATAAACTTTCAGTACCTTGACTGTTTCTTTTCCTTTTGCAGCAACCATGGGAACCGTCGAGAATGTCTCCGGTTTTCGTGATTGGGTAGAAAAACTTTTGTTAATCGCTCCTATAGAAGAACGTTCTTGGAAGTACCTCTCTTAGAGGTTTGGTTAGAAAGTGAAAACCCATGGTAAGTGAGAGTTTTTTTTTTGCTTCTTCCCTTTTTTAATATTTATTTGATCCCTTGCATTTGGTAGGGTTTCTTGCTCGTGGAATTTCTGCTGCGGCTGTGTCCGCTTCAAAGCTGTCCCTGGCTAAGGCTCAGGAAATCATTGTTGGCTCCTCCTTGTCAAAAAGGAAGGCAAGTGGGTCTCGGACCTTAGAGGATGAAGAGGAACAAGAGAAGGGTTCGCTGGTTCATAGGTCATGTAGGAGGAGGGTCTCTCTGACGATGAATCTGTGCCCGTTGTTGATCCTCCCGTACCTGAATCAGAGCCTTCCGCTCCTGAAGATGCAACTCCCTCTCCTGTTCGTGAGTCCATTGATCACCCGTTCCAGCAAGGTTTTGGTACAGTTTCTGATGAAGCTCCTCTTGCTATTTTCCCTTCGCTTGCTCCTGCGGAACATTCATTTATTGCTCCCGTTGCTGTTTGTTCTCCCATTGTTGTTTCTACTCTTCAGCCTACTCCGCTCGTGGCTCCTTCCCCCGCCCCCACTTCCGTTCCTTCTGCTGATGAAGTAAGGTCTTCCAGCAGGGGGGTGATGAAGAAAGTTACAATAAAGGTTCCTGCGGGAGACAGCCTCTTGAAAAAGTCGGGCCAGGATGATGTATGGTTAAAGCCCTTGATAGGCCCGGTTGAGAAGTCTAAGCTTGAAAGTCATAGCTCCTTAACTTGGATGAACGAGATTGTGCACTCGTCCTTAAAGGTAAAACTTGCTCCTTCTTCATATGTATATATTATATTCTTTTTTACCGTATCTAACTTATCATTTTATGCAGATCAACCTTATAGGCACAAAATTGATGAAGAGAGTCGTTCAAATGGAGAAATCAACAAATGACTTCCATACCGAGGCTGACAATTGAAAGGAGAAGTACGAGAGTCTACAACTTGATATGGAGGCAATGGGGGAGGAGAAATGTACCTTGGAAATACAGACCAGAGTTATTGCAACGGAACTGGCCATAGAGAAGGCGTCTTCAAATCGGGCAGATAATGATAAAAACATCTTAGAGTCTTCCATTGCAGAGCAGCTTTCCCATGCCACCGAAGAGATTAGGAGTCTAAAGGCTTTGTTGGATCAGAAGGAGGCATATTCTGGTGAACTTGTACAATTTCTCACCCAGACCCAAGAAGACCTCCGTAAATCTTCGGATAAGGTCTAGTTTCTGGAAAAGATCCCTTGCTCTTTTGCAGGCTTCTCATGATGCTACCATGGCTGAGAGAGATGAGCTAAGAGACGAAGTTGGACAATGGTAGAAAGACTACAAGGTTCTTGAGGAAAAAGCATATGTCGATGTTAGTTGGGCTTATTTGAATGCCCGACTTGACACATTGACGGAAATGGGCCAAGAGAATTTTAACGTGGAAGCCGAAATTTCCAAAACCAAAGAGACGATTGAAAAGTCTCGGCAGAGTCAGAATTTCTCATCACCTGAAGTTGAGGTCCCTGATGAGGTTGCTGCACAAGCCTCGCCATCTCAAGCCGCTCCTCCTGCCAGCGAAGATACCCCCCCCCCCCTCATCTAGTGAAAAAGTTTATGGAACTTGGTCCCTTTTATTTATTTATTTGGAACAATTGGTGGTTACCCCCGGTCCCATTAGGGGTAAAGTTTGGTCCTTTGAGTCCCCAACTGACAACTTAGGGGAAAATTTTGTACAAACAAATCCGGCTTAGACTAAGTTAATACTTAGTTTTTTGCCGTAATATATTAATATTAATATCTACATGACTTTCGATTTCTTTGAGTTTTTGCTTTACTCTTAAGTCTTTGCATGCTTCTTTTTTGAGGTTTTTGTTTTACCCCTTAGTTTTTGACTTTGCATAGAAGAATGCTTAGATATATCGTACCTTATTGTAATAGGCATGATTTATAAAAGAGGGTTCTTTTTTTATCGACACTTAATGAAGAAGACGTCTCAACTTCATAATGGTGTATATGTACAAAAGAGAGATAGGAATTTCACATGTTTTTCTTAACAATGTTTTGAAGAATGTTTTTGTATTATTTTGAACTTTTGTAACATTTTACATGTGTTTGAGTATCGTCTATAACTCTTTTGTAACTGTTTTTCTTACAAAAGATTTGGTATAAATACAAGGGTATGAATTTGTACCCATAACTGTATTTCCTTTTTAACAGTTTTTGAATAAATAGAAGGGTATGAATTTGTACCCGTAACTATTTTCATTTACAACCGTTTTTGAATAAATAGAAGGGTATGAATTTTTACCCATAATTGTTTTCATTTACAACAGTTTTTGAATAAATACGAGGGTAATGCCTTTTTTTTCTTTTTCTATCCGTAACTGTTTTTATTTACAACAGTTTTTGAATAAGTCAAGGATATGCATTTTTACCCGTAACTAACATTCTGCCTTTAACCGAAACATTCGTTTACATTTACGAATATGTTTTTTGAAGGTTTCTGAATCAGGCTTTGTGTTTTTGTCTTTGGCTCTTCGATTTTGCTCATAATGCTTGACTTGTTGGCAAGATGGATCTTCAGGCTTGAGCTTTGACTTTTTTGATAGTCTTCTTTGCTTCTTATTTGCCTTCCATACTGTATAGTCCCCCAAGTGTTTGAGCTTTGAAGAATGAAATCTCGATCACTTGACTATTCCTTCCTTGTGGTCCTTTTCCTGAAAAGGAAAAACATACAGGACTCGAAGGTATATAGTTTAGATGATGACTGCTTAACCCTTAAAAACGTCCATCAGAAAGTTGTAACCCTAGACCGGGAATTCAGTTACTTCCCCGTGTCTATGCATGTCTAATATCATCATCTGGTGATGGGTTAGCATTTTGCCTATCATCTAAAATGGTTAATATAATCTTAACTGTACAAAAGTAACATCGAACGTAATGATACATGACCGGGGGTATTCCTTTTACTTAGAAGTAATACTTCTTCAAATGAACATCATTCTAACTTGTTGGTAAAATTCTGTCGTCCATAGTTTCCAGCTCATAAGCGCCTTTGCCAGCAATGCCACGGACTTTGTAAGGTCCTTCCCAATTTGGATTTAGCTTTCCTGCACTGGCTTCCTTTGTTGATTGGAAGACATTTTTAAGAACGAAGTCCCCAACTTTGAAATATCTGAGATGAGCTTTTCTGTTGTAATATCGCTCTATAATTTGTTTTTGAGCTGCCATACGTATTAACGCAGCTTCTCTCCTTTGCTCGAGCAAATTTAGATTTGTTCTCAACTCGTCATTGTTTTTTTCTTCCGTTGTTGTTGTGAATATCGTTCTTGGTTCACCGATTTCCACCAGTATTAAAGCTTCTGAACCATAAATAAGCGCGAATGGAGTTTCTCCCGTGGTTGTTTTTGCAGTAGTTCTGTAAGCCCATAATACTGCCGGTAGCTCATCAGGCCAGTTTCCCTTGGCTTTTTCTAACCATTTCTTTAAATTGTTGACAATGATTTTGTTCGTTGACTCGGCTTGCCCATTAGCCACGGGG
>MDKH01119296.1:0-10143 GCA_005239495.1 Nicotiana undulata | reverse complement strand
AATTTGAGGGGAGGAGAGATAAAAAGAGCAAAGGAAAATGGTGTGACTAAATCTCCTAATTTAAGGCACTAATAATGGATTGTATATATGTAACGACCCGATCGGTCGTTTTTAGAGTTAGCGCCCCAATCCCCTAATAACGGCTTTTCCCACGTTTATATCTTCTTATGGAATTTGTCGGAAGTGATTAGTTGTGAATTTCGGAGTGTTTATGGACACATAGTCCCTATATATGAGTTTAAGCCTTAGAAATCGGACCATAGTTGGAACTGTGTGAAGACGGATCCGGAATGGAATTTCGTCGACTCTGTTAGCTCCGTTGGGTGATTTCGGGGTTAGGAACGTGTTCGGAATGTGTTTTCGAGGTCTATAGTAGATGTAGGCTTGAATTGGCGAAAGTTAGAATTTCGGCGATTTCGGCCGATAGGTGAAATTTTGATATCGGGCTCGGAATGGAATTCCGAGAGTAAATGTAGGTCCGTAGTGTCATTTAAGACCTGTGTGTAAAATTTGAGGTCATTCGGACTAGTTTTGACGTGTTTCGGCATCGGTTGTAGATCTTGGAAATTTCATAAGTTCTTAGGCTTGAATCCATGCATAATTATTGATTTTGGTGTTATGTGATGTGTTTTGAAGGCTCGACTAAGTTTGGATAATGTATTAGGACTGGTTAGTAGGTTTGGTTGAGGTCCGGGCGGCCTCAAGTGTGTTTCTGATGCTTACGGGCATTTTTAGCCTAGTGTGATTGCTGGTTTTTGGTGGTGTAATTGCAGCATTTTTTCCTTCATCGCGATCGTGGAGAGAGTCCGCGATCGCGTAGAGTGAATGGAGGCAGGCAGGATTTTGTAACATAGCGATCGCGTGAAATGGATCGCGATTGCGTATGGTGGGCAGCTTGGCCACTGCGTTTGTGTGGGCCTTGTTGCGTTCGCGTAGAAGAAATAAGGCGGCTGGGACTTGAGGTGTTCCTCTACGCGGTCGCGTGAAACCAACCGCGATCGCGTAGGTCTGTGTAAGCTGAGCATCGCGTTCGCGTAGGGTTAATTGAAATGCGTGAGAGTTTGTTCTTCGCGATCCCGACTGAGTGTCCGCGATCGCAGTGAAGAAAAGTGCTGGGAAAAATCTTAAAAACTCGAAATCGAGGGTTTAAACCATAATTCATAATTCGAACTTGGTAGGTCGGGAAAGTGCAATTTTTGAAGAAATTTTCACCTGGGAAATTTTGGTAAGTAATTCCTACTCAGCTTAGACTAATTTCCATGATTATACACTTAAATCAATCCTTTAATTTCAAAATTTTGATGGGAAATTGGGGAAAATTGGATAAAGTTCTTAGGACAAGTTTGTGAGTTTGTATCGAGATTTTGGTATCCGATTCGAGTAATTCTTGTATGGTTAGACTCGTGAGTGAATGAGTGTTCAAAATTTATAATTTTTACCCGATTCCGAGACGTGGGCCCGGGGGGCTTTTTGGACAATTTTCCTATTTTCGCGTATTAGATTCGAACTAATTAGCCACATTGATTTTTTAAAGTGACATTTACATTATGCAATTGAATTGAATAGATTTGGCCCATTCGGAGTCGGGTACTCGTGGCAAGAGCGTGGTCTTGAGTTGAGTAGAGCAGCCGAGGTAAGTGGCTTGCCAAACTCTGTGTTGGGGACTTCCCCTTAGGTTGTTTGACACTATTTGTTGTATGGGCGTCGTGTACGTGAGGTGACGAGTACGTACACGGGCCATTGTTGCTAAAATTTCATTTTTCCTATCCATGTCATAAATCATTTTACTCTTATTTCACTGTTTAATGTGCTACATGTGTAGTTTAGATTAGGAAGACGTATACCTACCTGTTTTACCTAAATTCCCTATTTGATACAATGTGCACCATGTTAGTTAGTCTTTATCTTGTTCTTGTCTGTGACTTTTTCGTGAACTATTTAAATACACCTTATCCGGCATTTATTCGCATAGCATATTTAAACTGGGACTACAGACGTATTCCGGGAGCTTCCCCCTATACTTCATATTTAAAATGGGACTACAGACATATTCCGGGAGCTTTCTCCTTGTACTTCATCTTATTATTTGGAACTACGAGACGTATCCCCGGAGATTCCACTGTGTGATACGTTGTGCTGAGCCGAGGGCTCCCTGTTGCTGTTTATTTCAGATTTATTAATTTTACTGCTTACCTTGGAATTTATTTTCATTATGTACTATTTTAATTGTTTTACTTATAAATTCAGTAGAGCCTTAACCTGACATCGTCACTACTTGACTGGGGTTAGGCTTGGTACTTATTAGGTACCAGTTGTGGTGTACTCATGCCCTTCCCTACACATGTTTTTCTTGTGCAGATCAAGGTACCGGTACTTAGTTCCGTGGCTAGGAGTCGTTGTAGCTGCTTCGAGGATACCGCAAGGTAATTCTGTCGCATCCGCAAAATCCTTCGAGTCACCTTCCACTCCAGTCTGAGATAGACTTTTAAGTATTTCCTTTTTGTTGTATAGAGCTATTATGATATAGAGCTTGTGATGGGTTTTGGGAATCATAATTGTACATGCCAAGTGGCGATATCTCATTTAACAGATTTACTCTATTCCTCCTTTATTTTATTGTTTTGATTTAATATTTTTCCGCAATTTAGGCTTACCTAGTCGTAGAGACTAGGTGACATCACGATACCTTTCGGAGGGTAAACCAGGTCGTGATAAGTTGGTATTATAGCGTCTAGGTTCATAGGAGTCACAAGTCACAAGCCAGTTTATTAGAGTCTCGCGGAGCGTTGCGGAGACGTCTGTATCTATCTTTGGGAGGCTATGTAACTGTAAAGAACAATCATATTCTATGGAATTCCTTGTCGTGCTAGTTATTCACATCGAAATTATAAAACTCTATTCTATTCTTCTCACAGATGGTGAGGACACGTACCGGACGTACCAACGATCAAGCACCTGAGCCCCCAGCCAGAGCCTCCAGAGGCAGGGGCAGGGGTAGACGACGAGCACGCGGTACAGCCCGAGAACCGGCGAGAGCAGCGACAGAGGAACCCCCAGAATCTACAATTGGAGGGGCACAGGAGGTCCCTACTATTACTTCAGCCCTCCAGGAGACTTTGGCTTAGTTTATGAGCGCCTTCAGCACTCTGTCTCAGGCGGGACTGCTCCTGATAGCTCCAGCCACATCTCAGGCGGGGGGAGGGGCAAAGACTCCCGCAGCCCGTACTCCTGAGCAGAGGGTCCATGTTGGGTAGGTTCCAGAGTATATTCCTAAGCCCCCAGCGGCTCCAGCTTAGCATGATGCTAGGGTAGCTGCTTCTGTGGAAGAGCAACCCAGACTTGAAAGGTACAAGAAGTACCACCCACTTGATTTCAGCGGACTAGCTTCAGATGACGCTCTGGGTTTTCTTGCGGAGTGTCATCGCATTCTCTGCACTATGGGTATTGTGGATACGAGTGGGGTTTCTTTTACTGATTTCCAGCTGAGGGGAGCGGCTTACCAGTGGTGGCGTGCCTATGAGTTGAGTAGTCAGGAGGAGACAACTTCACTTACTTGAGCCCAGTTCTGAGAGATGTTTTTGCTTGAGTTTGTTCCCCAGAGTCTCAGGTATGCTTGGCGTGCTGAGTTTGAGCAGTTACACCAGGGTACTATGATCGTGTCGGAGTATGCAGTCCGTTTCAGTGACTTGGCTCGTCATGCACCGGCCTTGGTTGCCACGATCACAGAGAGGGTTCAACGCTTCTTTGAGGGACTCCACCCCAGTATTTGGACCAGTATGTCCAGAGAGTTAGAGAAAGATATCACTTACCAGCAAGCAGTGAGTATTGCCCGGAGTATTGAGAGCATGTCGGCCTGGGACAGGGAAGAGAGAGAGGCCAAGAGGTCTCGAGAGACTGGGCAGTACTCAGGAGTTCGTGCACCGACAAATCGCTATGGTAGCAGTTTTGTGAGTTGCCCAGTTCATTTAGCTCTTCCAGCAGCTAATGGTATTCCAGCTCCTCCTAGACCTTATGAGCCTTATTATACACCACCAGTATCTAGTGTGCCTCCTGCTCGAAGTGCTATCATCGGCCAGTTCAGAGTCAGCATCAACCGCCACATCATCAGAGGGGTTTTTTTGGGTGTGGTGACCCTCGCCACGTGCTCAGAGATTTCCCTAGATCTAGGAGGGGTGCATCATCTCAGACTTATCAGGCCCCACGTGCTCCACCGGGTCCTCCAGCTATCTTTCCAGCCCCAGCTGCGACCCCACCTTCTGAGACAGCTCAAGGTGGAGGTCGAGGTCGCCCTAGAGGGGGAGGCCAGGCCAGGTACTATGCTCTTCCAGCCCGTTCAAAGCTGTCTCTTCAGATTCAGCCATCACAGGTATTGTCCCTATTTGTCATAGGGATGCATCAGTATTATTTGATCCAGGCTGAACGTATTCATATGTGTCTTCTTATTTTGCTTCACATCTGGGGATATCTCGGGATTCTTTGAGTTCCCCCTTTTTCTACTCCCGTAGGAGATTCTCTTGTTGTGGACCGCGTATATCGTCGTGTTTGATTGCTATTAGTGGTTTTGAGACAAAAGTTGATTTCTTATTATTCCGTATGGTAGATTACGATGTTGTCTTGGGCATGGACTGGTTGTCGCCCTATTATGCTATTCTTGATTGTCACGCCAAAACCGTGACACTGGTTATGCTAGGTTTGCCGAGGTTATAGTGTAGAGGTACCTTAGAGTATACTCCCCGCAGAGTCATTTCTTTCCTTAAGGCTCAGCGGATAGTTGAGAAGGGGTGTGATGCGCACTTAGCCTATGCGAGGGATGTTAGTGTTGATACCTCTACAGTTGAGTCAGTTCAAGTTGTGAGGGACTTTCCTGATTTGTTCCCAGCTAATCTTCTGGGTATGCCGCCTGACAGAGATATCGATTTCGGCATTGACTTGTTGCTGGGCACTCAGCCCATTTCCATTCCTCCCTATCATATGGCTCCTCCTGAGTTGAAGGAGTTGAAGGAGCAGTTGCAGGAGTTGCTTGATAAGGGTTTCATCAGGCCCAGTGTATCACCTTAGGGTTCTCCGGTATTTTTTGTGAAGAAAAAGGATGGTTCTATGCGTAGGTGTATTGATTACCGGCAGCTGAACAAGGTTACGCTGAAGAACATGTATCATTTGCCTCGCATTGATGATTTTTTTGACCAGTTACAGGGTGCCAGGGTACTTTCCAAGATCTATTTGTGTTCTGGCTATCATCAGTTGAAGATTCGGGAGCCAGATATCTCGAAGACTGCCTTTAGGACCATATATGGCCACTATGAGTTTCTTGTCATGTCATTTGGGTTGACCAATGCCCCAGCAGCCTTTATGACCTTGATGCACAGTGTGTTCCGGACTTATCTTGACTCCTTCGTCATTGTCTCTATTGACGACATCTTGGTATATTCTCGGTCCCAGGAGGATCATGAGCAGCATTTGAGGACCGTGCTTTAGACTTTGAGGGAGAAGAAATTGTATGCAAAATTTTTTAAGTGTGAATTTTGCCTTGATTCCGTGGCATTCTTAGGCCATGTGTTGTGTTGTGGTGGGATCAAGGTAGATCCAAAGAAGGTGGAGGCGGTGCATAGTTGGCCTAGACTGTCATCAGCTACTGAGATCCGCAATTACCTTGAGTTGGTAGGATACTATCGCCGTTTTGTGGAGGAATTTTCATCCATTGCAGCACATGTGACCAGATTGACCCAAAAGGGTGCTCCGTTAAGGTGGACTGAGGAGTGTGAGGAGAGCTTTTAGAAGCTCAAGACATCCCTAACTACAACTCTAGTGTTGGTATTGCCTATGGGTTCAGGGTCAAATACAATCTATTGTGATGCTTCGAGGATTGGCCTTGAGGCGGTGTTGATGCAGGATGGTAAGGTGATTGGCTACGCGTCCAGGCAGTTGAAGGTGCATGAGAAGAACTATCCAGTTCATGATCTCGAGTTGGCAGCGATTGTTCATGCCCTGAAGATATTGCGTCATTATTTATACGGTGTTACCTGTGAGATTTTCGCGGATCACCGGAGTTTGCAGTACTTGTTCAAGAAGAAGGACCTCAACTTGTGCCAGCATCGATGGTTGGAGTTACTAAGAGACTATGACATCACTATATTATACCACACGGGGAAAGCCAATGTTGTGGCCGACGCTTTGAGTCTCCTGGTGCAGAGTTTGGGGAGTTTGGCATATCTTCCGGTAGTTGAGAGGCTCTTAGCATTGGATGTTCAGTTCCTAGCCAGTCAGTTTGTGAGATTGAATCTTTTAGAGCCTTTCCGGGTATTGGCTTGTGTGGTTGCTCGATCTTCTCTTTATGACTGTATCAGATAGCGCCAATATGATGATCCCCACATTCTGGTTTTTCAGGACAGGGTTCGGCGAGATGAGGCCAGGGATGTGACTATAGGAGATGAAGGTGTGATGAGGATGCATGGTCGGATATGTGTGCCCGATGTGGATGGGCTTCGGGAGTTTATTATTGAGGAGGACCATAGCTCGCGGTATTCCATTCATCTGGGCACCGCGAAGATGTACCAGGATCTGAGATAGCACTATTGGTGGAGAAGGATGAAAAAGGATATAGTGGATTTTTTGGCCAAGAGTCTCAATTGTCAACAATTCAAATATGAACATCAGAGACCAGGAGGGTTACTTCAACAGATTGAGCTTCCAGAGTGGAAGTGGGAGCGGATCACCATGGACTTTGTGGTTGGACTTCCTCGGACTTTGAGAAAGTTCTATGCTATTTGGCTGATTGTGGATCGGCTGACCAAGTCAGCCCATTTCATTCCAGTGTTGACTACATATTCCTCCGATAGGTTGGCTGAGATTTATATCAAGGAGATTGTTCGTCTCCACAGCATTCCAGTATCTATCATTTCAGGCAGAGGTACACAGTTCACATCACGGTTCTGGATAGCCGTTCAGCAAGAGCTAGGCACCAAGGTAGAGTTGAGTACAACCTTTCACCCTCAAACAGACGGGCAGTCCGAGTGCACGATTCATATTCTTGAGGATATGCTATGTGCCTGTGTGATGGATTTTTGAGGGTCATGGGACCGATACTTGCCACTTGAAGAGTTTGCTTATAACAACAGCTACTAGTCCATCATTCAAATGACGCTGTATGAGGCTTTATATGGTAGACGGTGCCGGTCTCCACTGGGATGGTTTGAGCCGGGCGAGACCCGATTGTTGGGTACAGATTTGGTTCAGGATGCCCTGGATAAGGTTAAGGTGATTCAGGAGAGGCTTCGCATAGCTCGGTCCAGGTAGAAGAGTTATGCGGACCGGAAGGTTCGTGATTTGGCATTTATGGATGGTGATCGGGTTTTGCTTCGGGTATCGCCTATGCAGGGCGTCATGAGGTTCGGGAAGAAGGGTAAGACGAGTACGAGATTTATCGGCCCTTTTGAGGTGTTGCGATGTGTTGGGGAGGTTGCTTATGAGCTAGCCTTGCCTCCCAACCTAGCAGGAGTTCATCCGGTGTTCTACGTCTCTATGCTATGGAAGTATCACGGTGACCTGACCCATGTTTTGGATTTCAGTTCAGTCCAGTTGGACAAGGATCTATCATATGTTGAGGAGCTAGTAGCTATATTGGATAGACAGGTCAGAAAGCTCAGGTCAAAGAATATTGCATTAGTCTTGAGTGGAAGGGTTAGCCAGTCAAGGAGGAGACTTGGGAGACCGAGCAGGATATGCGCAGTCAGTACCCTCATCTTTTCACAGCTTTAGGTATGTCTCTATACTCGTTCGAGGACGAACGATTTTCTTAAGAGAGGGAGAATATAACGACCCGGTCGGTCGTTTTGAGAGTTAGCGCCCCGATCCCCTAATAATTGCTTTCCCCATGTTTATATCTGCTTATGGGATTTGTCGGAGGGATTAGCTGTGAATTACGGAGTGTTTTTTGACACATAGTCCCTATATATGAGTTTAAGCCTTAGAAATCGGACCGTAGTTGGAACTGTGTGTAGACAGATCCGGAATGGAATTTCGTCCACTCTGTTAGCTCCGTTGGATGATTTCGGGGTTAGAAGCGTGTTCGGAATGTGTTTTCGATGTTTGTAGTAGATTTAGGCTTGAATTGCCGAAAGTTAGATTTTCGGCGATTTCGATCGATAGGTGATATATTTATATCAGGCTCAGAATGGAATTCCGAGAGTGGATGTAGGTCTATAGCGTCATTCTGTAACCTGTGTGTAAAATTTGAGGTCATGCGGACTAGTTTTGACGTGTTTCGGCATCGGTTGTAGATCTTGGAAATTTCATAAGTTCTTAGACTTGAATCCATGCATAATTCTTGATTTTGGTGTTATGTGATGTTTTTCGAAGGCTCGACTAAGTTAGGATAAGGTATTAGGAGTGGTTGGTAGGTTTGGTTGAGGCCCCAGAGTCCTCGGGTATGTTTCGGATGCTCAACGAGCATTTTTAGTCTTGTGTGATTGCTGGTTTTTCCTTCATCGTGATCGTGGAGATAGTCTGTGATCGCGTAGAGTAAATATAGGCAGGAAGGATTTTGTACATAGCAATCGCATGAAATGGATCGTGATCGTGTAGGGTGGGCAGCTTGGCCACTACGTTCGCGTGGGCCTTGTTCCATTCGCGTAGAAGAAATAAGGCGGCTGGGACTTGAGGTGTTCCTCTACGCGGTCGCGTGAAGCAAACCGCGATCGCGTAGGTATGTGTAAGCTGAGCATCGCGTTCACGTAGGGTTAATTGAAACGCGTGAGAGTTTGTTCTTCGCGATCCCGACTGAGTGTATGCGATCGCAGTGAAGAAATGTGCTGGGCAAAATCTTAAAAACTCAAAATTGAGGGTTTAAACCATAATTCATATTTTGAACTTGGGAGGTCGGGAAAGTGCAATTTTTGAATAAAGTTTCACCTGGGTAACTTGGGTAAGTAATTCCTACTCGGTTTAGACTAATTTCCATGATTATACACTTATATCCATCCTTTAATTTCGAAATTTTGATGGAAAATTGGATAAAGTTCTTAGGCCAAGTTTGTGAGTTTCGATAGAGATTTTGGTATCTGATTCGAGTAATTCTTGTATGGTTAGACTCGTGAGTGAATGGGTGTTCGGAATTTATAATTTTTACCCGATTCCGAGATGTGGGCCCGGGAGACATTTTGGACAATTTTCCTAATTTCACGTATTAGCTTCGAACTAATTAGTTACATTGATTTCTTAAAGTGATATTTACATTATGAAATTGAATTGAATAGATTTGGGTCATTCAGAGTCGGGTACTCGTGGCAAGAGCGTGGTCTTGAGTTGAGTAGAGCAGTCGAGGTAAGTGGCTTGCCTAACTCTGTGTTGGGGACTTCCCCTTAGGTTGTTTTGACACTATTTGTTGTATGGGCGCCGTGTACGTGATGTTACGAGTACGTATGTAACGACCCGACCGGTCGTTCTGCGTATTAGGACCCTGTTCCCCTACCTCGAGACTTCCCATAACAGCTTCTTATTTATGACTTGCCTGGGAAAAAAAAATTTAGTGTCATTAAGGATAAAAGGGTACACAAATTAAAGAAAATTAGTTTTGTTGAAAGTGGCCAATTTGGGATAAAATACGGGTCGAGGAATAATACCCGATAATTAGGGACTAGTACCATATAAGGTACCACATGAACACGATAGTATGATGTATAAAGTATATTAAAAATAAATAGTATTTTAAATAATTGAGATAACTCCTAATTATGCGGGTAATTGGCTAATTATCGGGTAGCGGGACATTACCTAATTAAAAATTAAACTGTGAGATGAGACAACCCAAAACGTGGAAACTAGTTAAAGGAATGACTAAGAGTCATTCTTGATTAGGTGGCTAATTCTTACAACAACACTTATTCTTACTAGGTGGCATAACATGTTAGTTACACCTTTACTTAATTTCCAACATTTTCCATATCAAGACACTACAATTAAGAAGTGGGGGACGTTAGCTATCCTCAAAACTTTTCAACAAGTTTCATTCAAAAAATTACTTCAGTCAGATCCTAAACGTTACATTAAGCAACATGAATTCTTTCAACCAAAAGGGATCCAACAAGAATTATTAGCAACGTAAACTTTTGCAATTCGAAGAGAATACAGTGCAATCTTTTCCAAAAA
>ML266046.1:565-18385 GCA_005239495.1 Nicotiana undulata | reverse complement strand
AGTTTCCTAATACTCTATAGCCTCCCGAAGATAAGTACAGACGTCTCCGTACCGATCCGCAGGACTCTACACAGTTTGCCCGTGACTTGTGAGACTATGTGAACCTAAGCGCTCTGATACCAAGCTGTCACGACCCAAAACCCAGTTCAGGTCGTGATGGCACCTAACGGCGGGGTTAGGCAAGCCAACATATGAATACTTAGGAGATACTACCCCAGAACTCGATATTCCAGTTATTTACAATTTATAACAAATACAATGTGGAATATAATAGTGATATGAGGTCAGGCCGTAGATACAAGTTGAACCACAGCTAGGCCAAAAATGTACAACCCCGAAACCCAATGTAATTACAACAAGTGTGTGCCAGGACTAGTATCACAGTGTCAACGGGAGGCTACATAGATACCAAAACTGAAATATATATACATAAATATACAAGCCTCAGTCTGGAACAAAAGACTGAGCAAAATGAAACTAGAAGGCTCCAGAGGTGCTGTCAGGATGACGCCAAGAAGACAACTCACCGTATGGAACGACACCGCGATCAGTATCTATCAGCAGACAGACGACCAGACGAACCAGCCTCAACACCTGCACAATCAAGTGCAGAAAAGAAAAGAAAGTGCAGCATGAGTACATATAAACAAATATGTACCCAGTGAGTATCCCGTCTAAACTCGTAAAGAGTAGTGACGAGAGGTAGAATATATACTCACTAAGGTCCAGTACATAATCAAATAAGGTACACGCCGAGAAATAAATCATGTGAGAAAATACAGCAAGTATATGGACATGAAATCAACAAACAGATAACTAATCTCAAACATAGCCTTTCTTTGTAAGCTGATCATATATATCACTTGTTTTCTTTCTCAATATCTGAAATGCCTTATCTTGTTATCTCAATTATTCACTTTCTAGTACTCAGTATCGTTTCTCAACTCACCATCGCACGATCCCAACTCAATGCAAATGCTTATGTATGTATATATATATATATGTATATATAACCGACACGGACAAGACTATCGGCCGAAGTCATAAGGGTGGATCATAAGGACTGCCTCGGTCATAAAGCTCCACACGCTCACGAATCATACCTGCGACTCGTGCGCTGACTCGATACCTCCACACTCGCGAATCATACATGCGACTCGTGGGCCAATATCTCTCCCCGCTCGCGAATCATACCTGCGACTCGGGGGCAAATGAAATAGATATATATATACTCTCCCGATCACGAATCATACCTGTGACTCGGGACAAATGATGCAAAGTAAAACCCTCCCCGATCACGATTCATACCTGTGACTCGGGGGCCGATAAAAATAGTAGTATAATTCTTCCCTTATCACTAATCAAACCTGTTACTCAGGGGCTGGTAAAATGAGTCTGATTTCTCCCTGATCACGAATCAAACCTGTGACTTAGGGGCTGATGAAAATAAGTGTAATTCCTCCCTGATCACGAATCAAACCTGTGACTCAAGGGCCAGTAATGAAAATATAAGTTCTCCCCGATCACGAATCATACCTGTGACTCGGAGGCCATGAATGCATGAATGCATATATATGTGTACATGTAGACACCATGGTACCGACTCATCAACGCTCAATGGGATCGGATATTCGCATCTCTTTTGATAGTCAAAGTTAGGATTTTATATAACATTATCCTCTTTTCTCATAATATCACCATGGTGGAATAATTCAAGTATAGGAAGGATTTACAATCACCTTCATTTTTGCTCAATAGCTCAGGATCAAGAGTTATATCATTTACTCCATTTTCTTTATCAATTATATCAGGAGTAACACGATTAATCAATTGATGAAATTCATAATTATTATCTGAATAATATGTACATTTAACTCAAAGCTATCATAGCTCCATTTCATCATATATCGGCAAATAACTTGTACAAAGCATCAGATAATATCAAACAAACAGCTAGAACATGCTCGTGGGTCCTACGGCTACCCAACATACAGTATAGATGCCATGTACGGACTCTCGTCACGTGGTACGTACGCAGCCCCTGCAACAATCACAATTAGCAACAAAGAGCCTAGGGGACGTTTCCCCCTTACAAAGTTTGGAAAGGAGACTCACCTGGACAAGTACTCCTCCGGTCAACGGACCAATCAACAAGATGCACGAATCATCCGAATTACCTTCGATGGCTCGCAACTAGCCAAAAACACATAATTATATCAATTTAGGAGGAATCGAGGAGGATTTATCAAATATTCCCCTTATAACACATTCTTGACGTACTTGGAATGTTCAACTTCGAGCCTCGGCGTTCGGAAAATTACGATTCTTGAAGAAATGCGCTATACGTCACCTAAGGATCAAGATTAACTAAATTAATCATCCTATAATAGCCCAAAAATGAGAAATTCAATTTTCTCAAAAGCCCTCTATTTTTCCTAAACTTTCTTATGAATTTTCATGAATTATGGAAGTTGAATTCTTCAAGAATTGAAGTTATAAACATGCGGGAAGCCAAAGAATCACTTACCTGAGTTAATCACTCGTTAACACGGATCTGGAGCTCTTGGGGTTCTCAACAATGGAGGAAAATCGAGTTTGGGAAGAAAATAACGAAATGGGGCTTTTTATTAGAACTGCCCAGCAGTTTCCGCCCTTGCGGCCCTTGGTTCGCAAGTGCGGACTCGCACCTGCGGAAAAAGGGTCGCGTCTGCGATGGGCCTGGGCCTTGGGGGAGGTCGCGCCTGCGGAGCCTGGTCCGCTCCTGCGGAGACGCGCTTGCGAGAAGAAGGCCGCTCCTGTGGCTGGAGCCGCGCCTGCGATTGATTTTCCGCTGGTGCGAGCCTCGCGCCTGCGGCTCATGGACTACAGGTGCGGTCACACCAGAAGCAGCCACACCAGCTATGAAATTGCTGGTTTTTTACCCCGCTTGGGGTCCGGGAGACCCCTTGGCCCACTCGAGCCCTCGACAAATTACACCAACCAATCCCAAATCATATGAAGGACTCGCTCAAGCTCCCAGAACACTAAAAACATCGTCCAAACTAGAAATCACTCTGTTAGTTCCAAACCTAAGTTTTCAAGAAAATTCCAATGGCTCACCAATATGCCGAACGGGTCTATACTGCTCGGAATGACCCCAAATTTTGCGGACAAGTCATAAATGACTATACGGAACTATTTCCAGTTCAGGAATTCCATTCGTACCATGATATCATGAGGTCCAATTCCAGGCTGAATTCTAAATCTTATGAAATCCTGAATTCCAATTCAGGTGCCAAAATACTCCCGGGTCATTAGAAACCCGAGGTGAACATACTCTCAAGTCTGAAATCATCATTTGAAGCTGCTGGAGCTGTCAGCACTCGATTCCGAGGTCGTTTGCTCAAAATGCTGCTCGGAACCAAAATTAGCCAAATAGGCTAGCCTTCAGGAACCAAGTGTTCCTGAACTTGCCAAATCACTTCTGATCCTCGAACTACGTGCCCCAACAAATCATAAGTCACGAGTAGCCGCTATGGAAAGAGTCATTTACGGGAACGGAGTCCCAACACACAAAACGACCGGCTGGGTCGTTACAGCCTTTTTGATTTCCTTTAGATCTGCTTTAGATCTACGATATTATGAAAAAACACTTCTACTTTAACGATCTTTCATTTCAAAAAGTAAGGTTTCATAACCCCCTTTTAAAATGATTTTTTTGCTTCCGTTTTAATGTCATTGTATGATTCTTTCTATGATTTAATGATGGATTAAAAGTTTCTTTCATTTTTAAGTCACTTTACTAAAAACCCTAAGTTTTCCCTAAACTCTGAATCTATCTACGATTGATATGCTGTTTGAATGTAACAACTCTTATCTCCCGTAAATGTTTTAGCTACTCTGTGATTTTATTCTGTTATTTCTACTAGGGTTCATGATTCCTGTGTTTCTATTATGTTCAATATTACTGTTTGTCTCTGAACTTGTGTGATTCTTACTTTACCTAGGGTTTCCAATTTTCTACTGTTCTCTACTATTTGCTTAGGGATTTCCCTAATTTTGTGCTATTCATTGCTCAATAGACTTGATTACTTGTTGTCTCGACCCTTACATAGTATTCTCTATTGATCCTATTGATTTCCCTCAGAGTTGTGATATCCTTTCTCAAAGCTATAACTTGTATGTGTTTTCCTTAGAATTGTTTACTGATTTCAAATTATTCCCTTACTTATGTGATACTTTCCTTAATTAGAATTGATTCCCCTATGATTTTAGTCCCATACGTGATTCCTATGATTTACTTTTAGAATTAAATTGTATCCTACCTTATTTGTGTGCCTAAACATGCTGTGAAATATTCAGCACATATGTTTTCCTTATGTGAAAAACATGTATTTGACCTTATTACATACTACATTCTATATTACTCCTATTATGGTATAAACAGCTTTTAAGTGATCTTTTCTTTATTTAGCATAATTTATACCCGTTTGAATCATGACTCCCTAATTGAAGGTAGTCTAGATCTCTGATTGATTCAATTGATGTTGTTTTCTATAATTATGCCATTCGCACTCATTTATGGCATTATATATACACTCTATTCATTCCTCACAAGGACACGAACATATACACTATTCTAAGCTCTCTCCCACACACACACACATACTCTCTTGCTTCTCTTGCTGTTTACTTGCAACTCAGTCAGCTGAAAGCCAAGACTGAGTGATTCTATTGTTCTATTGCTCTACTGCTCTACTGTTCTGTTGCTCTACACACTACTGCTCTACCTCTCTTCATTTTGCTGCTCTTCACTCTGCACTCATTCTTTCATTCAACTGGTATGTTTTCAGTTTAAGTTTACAGCATCCAAAACAATATGTTTCTGTTGGTATTACGGTTCCTTTTGTTTCTCTTATGCTTCTACTTGTGGTTCTTCTGTTTACCTTGCAATTAGCGTGTTTATTCCTTCTTTGTGATCTCCCTTTCCCCTTTAGTTCAGCATGTCTATTGCTTTTCTTACATGTTTCACTATGCTTCTGCCTTACCCCCTGATTCCTAACACTATAAGCATGTACTCATGACACCGAGTTACTATGTAATCCTGAACCTAATGTGTAACTCTATTTAGCATCCCTCAATCTAATGTTGTTGAACTCCTGGCATGAATACTTTGTGATAGACTATTTCTATGATTATTTAAAGTTCTGTGAGACTTCTCTGGTGTTATCTCGTGTGCAACTATGCTTTCACATATGAACTACTTGTCCCCAACTCCCATTTCCCTGTTTGTGTTTGTTTCCTGAACTATGTATGTTTTTTTTAGTTACTGATTGTCATGTTTCTTTTCCTCCTTAAGATGGTTTTCATATAAACAAATTCTTATGTTGTTCTCCAAATCCTATTTCAAAACAATTGTTTCAAAAAACTATTTCCAACTCAACTCTTCTAAAATTATGAGCACACCTCACTATTCTTAGTTCTTAAGTTCAGCCTCCTCGTGTGAGCACTGCTTTGGGGATCATTTGAGTTCCCACTGAACTCTGACATGCGAGGTTGGAATTCCCACACTCCACTTACTCATTCCTAGCTAGGGTACCTGGGTGTGAGCACTGCCTAGGATCCTCTAAGGTCCTTAGGAACTATGACACACCTGGGTTGTGAAAAGTCATGGCATATGGCATTATTGGATCTGGAGATTTGGGCCTATCTTTAGGCTCTCTGTAGTGTAACTTCTTAATTTCCTTGGTTACTAATGTAATTCATGCAATACTGGTCTGTAATAATTAATTGTAAAAATGATTCTGGGGATGGATAGTGAAATGGGTGGGGTTATGCATGCTTAGTATAGATACGGGTAGAAACCATGCTTGTAGGTTTATTTTATATATGTGCACAATATTCACCATGCTTAGGAATACATGCCATTCATGCATTAGATACCATGATACTTAGGTTTATTTATTTCAGCATCTCATCATACTCATATCCTCTTAGAAATCATGTTCATAGTTGAATAACAACAAAAATGGCTGTTATAATGTTACTGCTTCAACATTCTCACAACTACATCACCTAGAAGTCCTATTATGCTAATGAAGTAATAACATTAGCGAACAAAGCTTGCATTTAGAAATCATGTCCCATAGGATGTTACTTTCAGCATGTTACTTGTGCCAAAATCCTGTGTCAAATCAACATACTGTTATGAACACCTAGAAAAATCATGTGTTAGGTTCTGCAACCTAACAAACAATTATATCTCTGTACGTTTTGTTTTAAGTCAAATGTGTTAACAAATGGATCTCGCTAAAGTAAATTATGATGTTGAAAATGCATATGCATTTAGAACATCATGTATAGGTTTTTGCATCATGTTACACCTTGCTTGCATTTAGATATCAAACCTTTAGGATCGCATCTTTATTCATTTTAACACTCTTTGCCTTATCCTGGTTAAGATTAAAACAGACTCACTCCAGCTTAACAACTATCGTCTAAAACTGGATTCTTAAAATTGCGTAACTGAATCAGTTTAATACGCCTAGGCAAGCCTTAGGTGTTAAACTTGTTAAAACCGGAAAACTATTCCACTTTTCTGTGTATGGTTTGGTTAATTAGAGATAATAAATCCATAGTCTGAAATTGGTAAAAATCCTCTCTCTAAAACTCTGTAATAAACCTACCTCGCTACTGTATTCTCGCCTAGACATCATGCATTAGGATCTGAAGTTAAAAGACCTTATGTGTGTTTGAGTCGTGCTGATATGTGCATAACTTGTGGAGGAATATCTGAGCCTCATATTTGCTTCTATGTGTTTTTCCATATTTGTAGTCATAACTGGCATTGCTTGTCGTTTAGAATGTTGTCCTTTAAACCTAGGGGTTTAGCCTAGTACTTCCCTTTTAGGATAGTAGTCCTAGCCTCCTCCGGGACTGATATGATGGGACGAGTAATAGCACGCGATAGAGTTCGTGACCAACGCACGTTTTAAATACCTTCACGAGGTGGGAAAGGATAGAATATGGATATGATGACCGGTGTGCTAATACCACGTGTAGCACCTCTTTGAGGAGTGACATACCGGGTATTGCATTGATGTGATCCATATTGTTTCAAACCTAGGATGTCTTTCTCTCAAATGTCTTACTAGTTCTTTCAAAAGTTAATAACTCCGATGCTTATTTGAAATCCCCTCTTATTTGAGTCGTTACTTGCTACTTGCTTATTGTACAAATTCACGAAAACCATTTGGCCGGGAACCACAGTTCTGGATCTTGAGGGGTGCCTAATACCTTCCCCTTGGGATAACTTCAAGCCCTTACCCAATCTCTGGTAATGCAAACTAGTCTCATGAGGTAATCCCTCTAGGTGCCCTAACACACCTTTAAAATAGTTAGGTGGCGACTCTTCTTTTAACCCTCCTCCTTTAAAAGGAGTTGTCAGAATGTCATGAACCCGATCTCCGCTTAAAAGAAAAAGGGGGCGCGACAATAATTTCTTATTCCGATTGCATTCACCCTTATTACTCCTCAACATACCACCCTTATTCCTCCTGTTGCGGCGCACAACCCGATCCCATCGGACATAGTTTAAATAAACAACAACAAAGCAACAACTCAATTACAAGAATTTCTACCACCAAGAGTATGAGTTCATAGCAACCGGAGAACCATGTGAAATCAAGGGGCACAATAACCTTTACAAAAACAATGAGACATGTAAGGCACGTCATAACCATTTTATTTAATTAAATCAGTTCATATTTCTTTCCCATCATTTATTACCTGATCTTTGGCTCTTGGACGCATTTTACAATTCGAGTTTGTTTCCCTTTTTATTCGTTCGGGTAGCGTTATCCTTCATAGTAACGAGAATCAACATATAATGATTTGTACACATAATAAAATGAGCATGAAAAATCATAATTCATATTTTCAAGTAGCATAGTGACATGGTAAACAATTAGAACAATTAGGGAACTTATATTTTCCAACTTAACACATTGAGACAATCAATTCACGTAAGATAAGTCAAGGGACTCATATCAGACATTCGAACACCAACGAGTTCATTTTACAATGATTAGAGTTAGACATACATACCTCGAAGAGCTTTTCCTTAAGTTTCTACAATACATCAACAACTCTAGCAATAAAAATCTATAAGGAGATAGCGGAAAACAATTAATAATTAGGAAGATTACCCATGGTGTAACTCTCTTAGGAATTTCATCAAACACCTAACATGTAAAGTAGGCTACAAGGTTTAAAAATAGCGATTCCTTCTTCCCATCAACCAATTTTAACAAGAAGTACCCAAATTAGTTCTTTAATATCACATATTACAACTTAGTCCCACATGCATGGCCTATTTCTAACCCCCACAACATATTTGAACCCTTAACCTCTTGCATGAAATCTTGAAAGTAGGACTTACCCGGATGGAGGACAATCCAGTGGTTATCTTCCTTGATTCTTGAATAATTGAGCAAGATTTGGGTGATTATGAAGCTAGTCTCCTTCTTTATCTCTCTATATTGCTCTCAACTCTCTCTAAAATCAGTAGAAAATGACCCCAAATGAAGCCCTTAAGCCTATTTATCAATATGGGGCCGGGTTATAAAAAAAGGAAAAATAAACCTCTGAAATAGGGTCTGCGGTCGCATAATGGACCGCAAAACAGGAATTTGGGTAACAAAATGCACCGCGAAAATGGTGCCCAAAAATGGTGCATAATGGTTTTGCGATCGCAGAATTGCCACAAGATCGCATTTTTCTAGCCTTTGGTAATTGGAACATAACTTTGTGTAGGAATGTCCAAATGATGAACGGTTAGAAGAGTTGGAAACTAGACTCAAAGACCTTTGATTTGATAGGTTTTTCATCACACAAAACGTTATATTTATTTTGTTATACTCGTTCAAAGTGTGGACTTGTGCAAACTCATTTGGAATTTTAGCCTATTATGAAATTTTCCAATTTGGCTTAGACTTAGGCCTTTCCTTGGACCCCACATTACTTATTATATGACTCATACACTTATTTACCACATCAAATTCGTTTACATCACATTTATAGCACATAAAATATTATAATTAGCCTACCTGGCACCCCAAAATCCTATATTGCTTAACAAACTTTTCCAGGGCCTTATATTCTCCCCCGCTGAGGATCATTCATCCTCGAATGAGAAGTAGAGTCCTCCCCAAAAACCTAACAAAACATATCTCTTTTCTAACCTACCTCAAGTCCCCAAATTTTGACTAACTCCCAAATTTATCATAAATTTCGGCAGCATCTCCTTTGTAACTAGGCCTATTCACCTGCCAGAGAACCACCAAAACCATCCTAACAACTCATTCATAACTCGACAAAGCACCACAATGTATATTTCCATAACACTAATCTCAGCATACAAGCACTACATTATCATAATGATACCTAAACATGGATTGCACATTTTTAATTCATAACACCTATAAGGTACCCTTCATTATCAATTCACACAACATTTTTAGTGGAAAATATTGAGAATAAGTTGTTCACCCTCCTAAATTCTAGATCTCTAAGCGAACACCCAAACTAAACTTCTGGTGACCTTCAACGATTACTCTAAGATGTGCTATCATAAATTGACCATAAAATTACCTATCGAATATATGTGATCACATGGTGATGCTTCCTTTTTTCCATGTTTGAACCTTCAATACCAAATAGATCTAATACAATGAGTACCAACAGTGTTCAAGATTGGGCTGGAATTATTCAGGAATCCATTAATGTGTTAAGCATAGTATTTCATGAGGTTACATTCTAAGAGACACGAGGATTTCTACTAACGATGCTGGCATGGTTTAATCTTGGTGACGACATCAATTATCATATAAATGAAGCATGATGGTAACTAGTATTCTTAGATGACATGGATATCATGTACGTGATCTTGATATTTTAAAAGAAGAGGTCAAGTATGATACACCAGTTGTGTCCTTGAGTGTAAGGTAAGTAGTTGAGCTCAAACAGTAAGACACTTGTACTATGGGTGTGATCGAGGCCACAAAAGAAATCATGAAATTTGATTTCACTCCTAACAATAAGCGACACAAGGACTCTATGCCACAAGTGCATGCGGATGGAAATAAGTCATCCACTTATGAAATTATCATAATTCGAACAATTTAACATTTCTAGACAATTTATCTTGTAAAGGATGATTAGAGGAACGACAACTGGTCTTCCGAATCAATGTGCTTATGGTATGTGCAAAAATATGGAACATCTAATCTCAACCCTCTTACGAGCTAAACCACATAGCTAGGACATCCTACCATAAGGGTGAAACCATGTATTGGTTAGAAGGGTTCTATTGGTTGACGTAACGCTCCGGGAAGAAAGACAACTAAAACTCCTATCCTCCCTAAGGAGGTGGAATGCCAGGGGTAGCAAAATTTCCCGCACATGAAAATGACGTTGTCAATAATCCTAGAAGCCGAGTGAGCAGAAGGCCACGTAAACCATCCAATCCGACCCATTTAGGACTTTTGAAAAGGAAACGCACTTTGGTTTGAAACCATGAGAATATAAGCTTGAAATTAGGAAAAATCGTTACTTTTGGAACCCATAAGACAAGCCCACGTGGACCTAGAAAAATCGTCAATAATGGCGAGAAATTAACCATTATGAGTTAGTTTAGAATAAGACCTTAAAGTGTCCACATGAATAAGTTTGAAAGAATGATACTTCTTAATGCATTTATCGGGGAAAAGTAACCTAGTTTATCTAGTCACAGGGACATCAGAGCAGGCAAATGATTGTTTAGAAGAACATCTGCAAGGAATACCATCAATATTTATTTAATCTAACAAAAGGAATATGTCCCCATCCTTGATGCTATAAGACTTCCTCTTTGATGCCATAAAACATAAAATGAGTTTTACAATGAGGGTTATCAAATGAAGTGGATAGTAAGGCAGCAAAACTAGAGAGAACCATTTGGAACCGACAAGCTTAAACTGATTCGAAGACATTAGAAGTATGTAGTAAAGGGGAATTTACCCACTCCCAGTGTCGTTTTAGAAGAGGGGGCCTGTAGAGTACACAAAAGTGAGGTGAATTGAATCGAATCATATAGTTGGATAGCTAGTCGATAAAATGAGATAATATCGTATTGAAAAATACAGAGAAATGATACATGATGCAAGGTAAATGAAAAGAAAGTGAGAGAGCCTACGGAAGTAACCTTTACATTGTAACCACTAGGAAGGGAGGTAATATAAGGGATTACGAGAAGCTAAATTTTTTAAAGAAGATCTTTGTATGTAGTCACGTGATGTATAGCTCTAGAATTCAAAAATCCAACTATGTTTAGAAACTCTACTTCACAATTCTACACAACAAGCTATTACCAGCCAAATTGGGAGATGCAATGAGACTTGACCGAGAGAAAGGCTTTGGCATATGAATGTATTACTAGGTTTATTACTCCTTGGTCAACCCCAAACCCAAAAGGAGAGAATTATATGGATAAGAGGATTGTTGGACTAGCACATATGTAGATAACCCATTATCGAAAGGAGATAGTTCAATCTCAGCAATTGCAGCATGCTTTCAGCCCTTGGTGAACTTGAAGTGAGGTTGGAAACCATGTAATTTGTGGTATTTATTAATCCATTGACCAGATAACTTGAAGTATTTTCAAATTCAAGCTACTCTTTCTGTGTCAAAGTTCAACCTTTAAGGATAGTGCTTCTAAGGGGGATATGATTGAGAAGGGATAGTATAACTGATAGTGAATAAAGTAGATTCATAGCTAAAGTGAGAGGATGGATTGACTTGCCTCCGCCACCTATAATTTCATATCATTTTTTAGTTATTTCATAATACTGAAAATACCAGTAATATCAGAAGACCGAAAATTAGTTAACCAGAAAGTAAAGGTATTGTTACATCTATCCCATTGTCTAATACATCTGAATTTGCAAGGGGATTCGGGTGGATCACCATCGATAAAGGAAATTTTATGATCTTCCTTCAGCCACCGAAATTTGAACTGGAAAAATAGGACAACAACCAGAGGAAGACCGGGTATATTGGAGGAATTAACAGAAAGAGGACTTGAGGTTTCTAGGAGTAAACTCAAAAGCCTCACGGCTAGTGGAGCCACTACTAACATTAAAATCAGTTCGATTCGTAGCAAAATAGAGCAATTAACAGATGGAGACACTCAAATGAGTATCAGGCGGATCAAAAGAGGAGCGAAAGTACTCATCTTACTTACAACTAGAAGAAGGACAACCTTACAGAATAAGATGAACAACAAGAATAAGTAGCATGATCCAGCTACAAAAATAGAGGCTCGACAAACCCTAGCTTTGATGGAGATTTAGAAATGTCACCCAAAATAATTGAGCAGGCCAAATCCAGAAAATAACATGCAACAGAAGAGGGAGAACTTGCCAAGAAAATGAAAATCTTGCCGATCCCAATCACTAGGAAAAAATGTAAGTCTCAGCAAAGTAGAGTAAAGGCACTACCAGACTAAAGATGATGATAAAACAAGGCAAGATCTTCACGATGATACTATGTCAACATTCCGACTGAAGCAGAAACTTGAAGAAAAATTGCCTAGAGTTTTGAATAGAGAAGAATAAAGGGACGAGAGAAAATATCTTTTTATTTGTGCGAAAATATGAAAATTGTCCATCCATTCATTCGGCAGGAAGTTTTTTGGGTATAGTCCCTTGTTGAGAGTTTAGAACGGTGTGTCAGAAGTAGTAATTCTATAGTTACACTCAATTCAAGGACATAATTATAGAGCTCAATTTCATAAGAGATTGCACATAAGAAATTTGAGGTGGAGTGGATTCACGAAATAATGGATCTCGTTCAAAGAGTAGATGCATGCAATGTTTTGTGATTCAGTGTCTTATCAAGACCATGTTTATGAGAACTCCCCTTAGCGACAAGTTCTACTAATCCCTCCAGGTCTCAATACATTCTTTTAACAAGCCTTTAGACAATCTCCTTCGGACTCAATGGTGGGATCAGTCCCTCTTTACATGCTTCAAATTCGCGGATTATGGTATCAAGATTACAAATCTTGAGAATAAGAGTTAGAGAGGAAATTAGCTCCCTATCTTGAGCTCTATCGCACGATCTGGAGTATCAAAGAAGGGTGTAATTCCTAAATGTCCAAGTAGCCCCCTAATTATAGATGTGGTAGACTACACACCGATAAGAAGGGCTCTACTAGACACGGCTCCGAGACATCCTAGGACACTTTAAAACCTTAGGCTCTGATATCAAGTTTGTCACGCCCCAAAACTGAGGGGTGCGACCGGCGCTCATCCGAGCAAGCCCGACTGAGCAAGCCTATTAGGTCTTATTCTACCCAAAATTAATTTATGACTAACAAGGAGATGAACTCCACAAATCCTATATGATTATTGCATAGACAATTTTGATCTTTATATTTAATTAGCAGTGCAACCATACTAACCAAATTATTACAATTAATAGATCCAAAGAAAACATTCTACCAAATAACAACATTTCTAGTTCAAAATTTCAATACCCGACACCACACATAATCTGTCTACGGAGCCTCTAAAGATAAAAAAGACAAAGTGACCCTGCTGGCGACAAGGCCTCGGTCATACCTCAAAATGTAACAACATAAGCAAAAGAAGTATGACATATTTTATACATAACATAGCCCAGGAAAGAAATGGGGCTCACTGAGACTGCTGCGGGGAGAAGGAGAAGGCACCGCTACCTGCGATCAACGCCACCAGCTACCGAGCCACCTACATCCATTAAAAGATGTAGTGCCCCCGGAAAAAGAGATGTTAGTACCATCGAATACTACTAGTATATATTAACAAACACTACTCTAAGTAGAAGAAGCAGTAAACCAATAAAAGTCAGTCATAGAAATCAAACAATATTGCACATGATTATAGAGAACTCAAGTAAGGGTCTCATAGTTTCTTATTCCGATTGCATTCATTCTTATTACTCCTCAACATAGCACCCTTATTACTCCTGTTGCGGCGTGCAACCTGATCCCACCGGACAAGCACATTTCACTCTTATTCATCCTCAACATACCACCCTAATTCCTGCTATTGCGGCGCGCAACCCGATCCCACCGGACAATCACATTTCACCCTTATTCCTCATCAACATACCACCCTTATTCCTCCTATTGCAGCGCGCAACCCGATCCCACCAGACATAGTTTAAATAAACAACAACAAAGCAACAACTCAATTACAAGATATTCTACCACCAAGAGTATGAGTTCATAGCAACCAGGGAACCATGTGAAATCAAGGGGCACAATAACCTTTACAAAAACTATGAGACATGTAAGGCACGTCATAACAATTTAATTTAATTAAATCAGTTCATATTGCATTCCCATTATTTATTACATGATCTTTGGCTCTTAGACGTATTTTACAATTCGAGTTTGTTTCCCTTTTTATTCGTTCGGGTAGCATTATCCTTCATAGTAATGAGAATCAACTTATAATGATTTGTACACATAATAAAAAGAGTAGGAAAAATCATAATTCACATTTTCAGGTAGCATAGTGACAGGGCAAACAATTAGAACAATTAGGGAACTGATATTTTCCAACTTAACACATTGAGACAATCAATTCACGTAAGATCAGTCAAGAGACTCATACCAGACATTCGAACACCAACGAGTTCATTCTACAAAGATTAGAGTTAGCCATATATACCTCGAAGAGCTTTTCCTTAAGTTTCTACAATACACCAACACCTCTAGCAATAACAATCTATAAGGAGATAGCGGAAATCAATTAATAATTAGGAAGATTACCCATGGTGTAACTCTCTTAGGAATTTCATCAAACACCTAACATGTAAAGTAGGCTACAAGATTTAAAAATGGCGATTCCTTCTCCCCTCAACCAATTTTAACAAGAACTACCCAAATTAGTTCTTTAATATCACATATCACAACTTAGTCCCACGTGCATGGCCTATTTCTAACCCCCCAGAATATATTTGAACCCTTAACCTCTTGCATGAAATCTTGGCAGTAGGACTTACCCGGATGGAGGACAATCTAGTGGTTATCTTCCTTGATTCTTGAAGACTTGAGCAAGTCCTTCTTTCTCTATCTATATTGCTCTCAACTCTCTCTAAAATCAGTAGAAAATGACCCCAAATGAACCCCTTAAGCTTATTTATCAATATGGGGTTGGGTTATATAAATAGGAAAAATAAGCCTCTGAAATCAGGTCTGCGGTCGCATAATGGACCGCAAAAGAGGAATGTGGGTCACAAAATGCACCGCGAAATTGGTGCCAAAAATTGGGCTACACTGATCCATTTTGCGACCAGATTTGCTATCGTAGATCAATTATGCGGACCGCATAATGGTTTTGCGATCGCAGAATTGCCGCAAGATCGCATTTTTCTAGCCTTTGGTAGTTTGATCATAGCTTTGTGTAGGAATGTCCACATGATGAACAGTTAGAAGAGTTGGAAATTACACTCAAATACCTTTCATTTGATAGGTTGATCATCACACAAAACCTTATATTTATTTAGATATCCTCGTTCAAAGTGTGGACTTGTGCAAACTCAATTTGAATTTTTGCCTATTATGAAATGTTTCGATTTGGCTTAGACGTAGGCCTTTCCTTGGACCCCACATTACTTATTATATGACTCATACACTTATTTACCACATCCATTTCGTTTACATCACATTTATAGCACATAAAATATTATAATTAGCCTACCTGGCAACCCGAAATCTTAAATTGCTTAGCAAAAATTTTCGGGGCCTTACAACATCGTCCACAACTTCTTATGTATCATGTCATGAAATATGATAGTCATGGACCTTATGTAGGTGTCCCCAGCGTTCTTTCGATTGAAGGACATCATCTTGTAACAGTACACCCCAGGGTGTAATGAAAACTGTATTATCAGCGTCCTCTTCATCCATCCAGATCTAATAGTAACCGATGAAATAATCTACAAAGGACTAGAGTTTATGCTTGTCACAATTGTCGATTAAGATGTGTATGTTTGGAAGTAGTAAATCATCCTTTGGGGTGGCTTTGTTGAGATCCCGATAATTGACACAGACTCTGACCTTCCTATCCTTCTTCATAACTAGCACGATGTTGGTTATCCAAGTTGGGTATTGAACCACTCTGAGGACCTTGGCCTTGATTTTCTTGGTAACCTCCTCATTTATTGACTCATATCATGTAACGACCCGAACAGTCATTTTGCATATTCGGACTAATACTTCCCCTAGCGGCTTATAATGATTTATGACTTGCGGGGATGGGTGGTTTGGGATTTGGAAGTGTTTAGAATAGTATAGGAACACTTGGTTCCTTAAGGTTGGCTTTTAAAGCAAAGTTCGACTTCGGTCAACCTTTTGAGTAACGGCCTCGGAATCGAGTTTCGACGATTCCAGTAGCTTTGTATGATGATTTCGAACTTGTGCGTATGTCCGGAATGGGTTTTGGATGACCGGGGAGTGTTTCGACGCCAAATGGCGAAAGTAGAGTTTCCTTAAGTTCATAATTTGGGTTGGAACGTGTTTTTGTGTTATCAAGGTCCGAGCAGAATTCCGAGTTGGGAATAGTTTTGATATTTCATTCATGACTTGCTCGCAAAATTTGGTGTCATTCCGGGTAGTATAGGTCGGTTCGGCGCATTGAAACCGAGTTTTAGAACTCTAAGTTCAAAGTTTGATTCAATTTGGTTTTGGGGTTGTATTCTTAGTTCCGTTGTTGTTTTTCACGTTCCGTAAATTTGATTGAGTCCGTATAATGAATACATACTTTTCAGTGCCATTGGACGGGGTCCCGAGGGGCTCGGTTGAGTTTCGGACCCCTCGGAGTTAAATCCAAAACACCAGATTTTTCTAGCTAGTTTCCTTCTCTGCGATCGCGGGTGCCCTGTTACGATCGCATAGAAGGAATGGGCTGGGGGTGATGTAAAGACCCGTAAACTTTCTTTCTTAAAATAATGCCCGAATAAGTCCCCGAGTGGTTAACTCTGTGGAAATTCTTAAAACGGACCTTACTTTTTGTAAAAATACCCCAGATTTGGAAGGATTTAATTTTTCCAGAAATTGGGGGTTATGCGACGCACTATGCGATCGCATAACGTGTATGCGGACCGCATAGTGGTCGCATACATGGGCAGATCGCTGCCCAACTGAAGGGGTGTTATGCGACGCATAATGCGGTCTCATAATGTTTATGCAGACCGCATAGTGGTCGCATACCCGGGCAGAATGTTTTCAAAATTTGGCCCACCTGGGGGCCATTCTGCGGTCCAATATGCGGACCGCATGTCAGGAATGCGATCGCATTCCTGACCGCATATTCGACACGGTCTTTTAATTTTCTAAATTTTTATACCCGACCCCAGTTTCATTTAACCCCTGCCCCCTTTCATTTTAACAAGTTTTCTGAACAAATAGAGAGAAGGAAAGGAGAGTTCTTGAGAAAGGAAGTGATCCTTCCACCAAAGTAAATTTCAAGGTCTCTCAGGCCTGGCAGTTCGAGTAATCCCCTTCTTTCCCATTCTGGCAGGTAAGGGTTCCGGGCCCCTTTTCTTTCTTTTCCTTTAATTTTCTGATTTTTAAACAAAGGGAGGGTTGGCCTGGATTGAATTCTTAGAAATATTAGCTAAGACCTTGCATGCATGTTTAATAATGGTGCTAATCTAATAAGAGGGAGTGGGTTGGGGAAGACTTCACAAAGACAGGGTCGGAAATCTAATGGGTTCACATAGTGCTTGACAAAATGCTTGAGAGTGTCCGAA